>CABHPQ010167095.1:0-31838 GCA_902168405.1 Peromyscus aztecus | reverse complement strand
TTTATGTTTGATGCGGGAGTGGGGGAAGAAAGAAATAATCATCAATCAATTTCACCTCAGAGTGAGCTCACAAAGCCTACTCTGACTCCAGAGTGGGTAATGGAAAGAACAAATGTACCACGTTACCCAAGAAGGGCCCCTCACAACTAAACAGAGCTGTTACATCAACCACAGGCTGGTTAGAGAAAAGACCACATCGTCACATCAGTTTTTCCAGTTAGTACCTTAATGGGTGTGGAATCAATGATGAGTTAATTATTTTTTACGGGGGAAAAAAAATGCCTTTGTCCGAACATGAAACGAGGCTACAGTAGTCCTGGGTTAAATTCTCCTAGTTCAGCCTATTCTGCTCCTTTCTTCATGGCCACCTTCATTCTTGCTAGCTACCTGGGGAATGCTCCTGCAGTCCTGACTCTAATACTGTCCACTCCTGTTCTTCATAAACCTACTCTGGAAATGCTTCACAGCTCTCTCTTTCCTGCACTCAATTTTCCCTTAAAGCCACTCCACTCTGTGAGGGGTTTAGGATTAGAAAGTGGAGGCTCTTCCACAAGAGGCCACTTCCTTTGTCTCTACTGTTGGACTGGGTAAGAATGGCATCTAAGGCCCTTTCAACTAAAGTTTATCATTAAGCCCACTTATACTAAATAATGAATCACCATCAACTTGTTCCCGACAAATTACACACTAACTAAACGTAGAGGTAGAATGCTGGTCTAGCATGTGTAAGGCTCTGATAGTAATCCCAAGTACACCACCAACAACAACAACAAAGATTAAATTTAAAAAAGAAAGAGAGAAGAAAGGCAGATTTTAAATGGAGCTCAGCCGGGTGGATACTACCAGCAGCTGAGGAGGATATAGCACGTTCAAGGTCTACTTAAGCAATTTAATGAGAAGATATTTCAAAATGGAAAATAAAATAGAGGCTGAGGGTACAGCTCAGTGGGCGAGTGCCTGCCTAGCATGTGCGAGACCCTGGATAGATATTTGGCATTGAAAAGGAAAGTAGGAGCTGGGCGTTGGTGGCGCATGCCTTTAATCCCAGCACTCGGGAGGCAGAGCCAGGCGGATCTCTGTGAGTTCGAGGCCAGCCTGGGCTACCAAGTGAGCTCCAGGAAAGGCGCAAAACTACACAGAGAAACCCTGTCTCGAAAAAAAACCAAAAAAAAAAAAAAAGAAAAGAAAAGGAAAGTAGGGAAGGGAGGATGTACTACCCTGCCCAGTGGTCTTTTATTATTAGTATTAGTTCTTTGTATGTGTGCATCTTGCATGTGGATATATGCACATGAGAGTGGGTGCCTGCAGAGGCCAGAAGTATCAGATCCTGTGGAGCCAAAGTTACATACAGTGGTCATACATCTGACACAGATGCTGAGATTTGAAAGCAGGTGCTCTAGAAGAGCAGCAAGTGCTTTTAACCATTGAGCCATCTCTCCAGCCCCTGCCCATGGTTTTTGAAGGGACTTCTAGTGAGAACTAGGAGATTGTGGTCATCTTTATTGAGAATGGTTGTTTTGAGCACATAGCAAGTTGAACCAATGAGGAGTCCACATACTTTATGCATGCTCTCTTAGTTGGAGAGATGATCCTGTGGTAATATTTTATTAGTGCTTTAATAAATAAAGCTTGCCTGGAGATCAGAGGAAAAGGCCAGCCATTATAGGTAAACAAAGAAGTCAGGCAATGGTAGCACACGTCTTTAATCCTACCACTTGGCAGGCAGGGATCTGTCTGGATCTATGTGAGTTCAAGGCCACACTGGGAACAGAACCAGGCATGGTGGCACATGCCTTAAATTCCAACACTAATTAACCATGAAGGTCTGGAGGTCTGTACAGACAGACAGGAAGTGACAGATCTGGGCAGGAAGAGGAAGTGATGTAGCTGGACAGAGAGAGCGCAAATCCGATGGCTGAACAGCAAGGCATATAGGCATGGATAGACAGGAAGTCACTCACATTTGGAAGCTGCAGGATCAGTAAGGTTAAGCTGTGGCTTTCCTATTTCCCTGATCTCTCAGGTTTTCACCCCTTTATCTGGCTCTGTGCTTTTTTATTAATAAGACCGTTTAGGAATTCATCTATATGATCCCGTCAGGAGAGTGGTTGTGATGATTAGCTTATGATTCACACAGAGCCACCCTTACACCTAAGGGGAACTGTAGGCTGTCTTACTACATTGTCAGTATGATTTAAAATAATGGTAGGCAACTAGGGATGTAGCCATCTCTGTAGAGCATAAGCCTACCATATTTGATCCTCCACATTAAAAAATAGGGGGATAGGAAGATGAAGAAACAGAAAGAGAGGAAATGAAAAGGCCCCTCAAAGACTATTCGAAAAGCAGTAGACGGAAGCAGGAAGTGGGTCGAGACTGTGGATATTTCTGTAAGTCCCTTCCCTTTGGGCAGACAGAGTCAAAAGAAATCAGCCCACATTCATCTCCTTTCCTCAAAGTAACTGAAGATTTAGGCTCTCCCAGCTCCAAAAGAACACTTCTACTGAAAGTCATAGTCCTGTTCCTAAGTTGTGAAGAAACTAGCATTCCACCATTACTTCTAAAACTGT
This sequence comes from Peromyscus aztecus, assembly GCA_902168405.1. Lineage (NCBI taxonomy): Eukaryota > Metazoa > Chordata > Mammalia > Rodentia > Cricetidae > Peromyscus > Peromyscus aztecus. The sequence continues at coordinate 29,268 of CABHPQ010167095.1, read as the reverse complement.
CCTGATGGCCTCAAAAATTGGGTGAGCTATTTCCTAACTTCCGCTTGAGTTGAGTGACTATGATCAGTGACAAAGGTAAGATAAATATTAACCTCCCTCTGCAATAAGAGACACCAGAACACCAATGAGATGGCTCAGCTAGCAAAGGCCAAACCTGACAACCTGAGTTCAGTCCCAGGAAGAAAACTCACTCCCACCAGCTGTTCTATGATATCCACATTTGTGTAATGGCACATGCTTGCACACTCATGTGCATAAATACACAAAGACAAACACATAAATGTGAAAGGGGGGCATATTGTAAAGTCGGTCACTACCACCACCTCATGCTCCACCTGTCTTCTAGAAATAAGTCCAGCCACTTCCTGAGACAAGCAATTGACTTAAAGACGAAGAAAACCACGTCTTGTTCAGTTTCATTGTTTCTCTTTGATAAGCTTTCTAAAGTCTCAATAGTCATTTTCCTCCTATTTGTCCTTGCAAATACAAGACAATTTAACTGCACAACTAATTAAAAAGGTTTTTGTGAACTGGCCAGAGCCTAAACCTTGTCCCATTGACCAATTTTTTCAGCATCTACCCATTTGTACTTAACTCACCACTCTGCCTGTACTTTGGGACGGAAGCTTTGTGCTGGGAATAGCAAAGGTACATCCTCCACAAGCCAGGACCAAGGAGACAGAATTCAGTGATGCAGCCAAATGGGCTGAACTTAAAGTTATATGGACAGTTCCCTAGAATAGCACTATCGAGGTTTTTCAACATGTACTTATTTTTTTTTTCCCCTGAGACAGGGTCTCACTATGTAGCCCTGGCTGTCCTGGGAACTGGCTATGTAGACCAACCTGGCCTGGAACTCACAGAGATCCACCTACCTCGGCCTCCCAAGTGCTGGGATTAAAGGCATGCTCCGCCTCGTGTCTTACACTTAGAGGGGTCCAGTTTGAACCCTCTTAGAAAATCTGGGGTGGGGGCAGGGCAGGGGGCGGGGATCAGCTGATGAACACACCTGTGCAATGAGGCAATACTTCCCACAACACAGAAAATGGAGAAAAATGGAGCACATCTAAGAGACTTACAAAAATGTAGCCAATTCACAAGGCTCGGGGAGTAGATGATTCTTTATTTTCTTTACTCTTGAAGTCGGTCACCACCACCCTGGCACATCCAGTGGCTCTGACTGGCACATACTTTGTGGGAAAAGAGAAGTGTATTCCTGGTGGCCTGTGGACACTTTATGTCAGCCACTAAAATAAACTGTCTCCTCTCTCGGGATTTAGTTTATTTTTCCCCGACCCCGACGGCTACAGCACACTTGGCTACCCTCGACAATATAAGCTCAAGGCAATGTCTTAAAGGAACAGGAATCACTGAAAAAACAGATTTCCTATGCAACTCACTGACTGGAATATGCCTGTGGTAGGTTTGGTTTGGTTTTGCTTTGTTTTCAACAGAGCCTGTCAACTTAAAATTATAAATGACTTCAAACTGCTGGTATCCATGTCACTGGGCTGGTAGGATAGTCAGGGTGGCTGACTTAAGGAGATAAAGTGGCAAATGTGGTAGAAGTCAGCAGGCCCTCGTTAGGCTTTAATTTTCTAAAATCCAGCCCTGACTGGGCTGTTCGGGAGCACTGTTACAAATTTGCTCTGTGAGGTCGGTTACTTAAAAAACACATTTACAAAAGATGTAACACTGAATATTTAGGGATAACATTAAGTCATAAACTTCATAGTAAAACATGCTTACTATGGTTAAAGACATAAGCCACATACGAATTTAGCAACACCTATTAGATATCATGACCTTTGACACTGGCATTTCTCAGTTTCGGTTCAGGGAGTGGGGGAAGATGAGGGATGTAATCTAATCCCTAATGCCCCTGTCCAAGACTTCTGAAATAGCCTGCACAGAAGCAGCATCTTTCACATTTACTCTCGAGAAACCAAGGCAACTTTTGAAAAGAAAGCCTATCAAACAGAATCAACAGACAAGAGACTCAGTAGCAAGACAGTGAATATGGGCAACACACACACCCTAGGAAGCCCTGGGATCCAGTGCCCATGGTTCAGAGTGAAAAGAAAGGGAGACAGAGTTTCTCTAATACCTCTCCTCTTTAGGAAGAAACACAGAAAATGAGCTTTGGGGCCTGGCCAGGCACAGTGGCTCAGGCCTGTAATTATTGCCTCCTTATATTTCCTTCCTTCCTTCCTTCCTTCCTTCCTTCCTTCCTTCCTTCCTTCCTTCCTTCCTTCCTCCCTCCCTCCATCTCTCCCTCCCTCCCTCTCTCTCTCCCTCCCTCCCTCTCTCTCTTTGTTTCTTTCAAGACAGAATCTCACTGTGTAGCCCTGGCTATCCTGGAACTCACCATGTAGATCAGGCTGGCCTTGAACTTTCAGAGACTCATCTGCCTCTGCCTCCTGAGTGCTGGGATTTCTGTGCTCAGGAATATGAAGCCAAGCATGAGCCACTTGAGTTCCAGAACAGCCAGGCTTACAGAATAAGACCCCTTTTAAAAAAAAAAAAAATCTGAGGAGCTTATTCACTGTAAGGGTAAGGCAATTGTGAAGCAATACAGTAATTCTTCTTAATATGTGTTTTTAAGGTGTTATTTCCCATTCAGGATAGAAACTTCCAAGCAATATGGCTGGGTCTACCATCTCCTAACACAAAGAACTAGAAGGAACTAGTAGGGAAGTCGATGGCTTAAAGGGAGCCACAGAAATGAAGAGCAACAGCAAACAGATAGGCCTTGCCACCCAAGCTTTCCCACCCTCCTCCTGAAGCAGGGCTGTCTGCATGGATGACTGGAAGAAGAGAAACAGAAGAAGGCCAAAACTAACCACAGCATCGCAAGGCCGAAGAGAACAAAATCCTGCAATGAGATTATTTCCTGCTCTCCACCTTAACTGTACGAAGGCATGGTTGTGGTACAGAGAGAAAAATAAAAGGAAACTGAACTCTGTGTTCCCATGTTCACATTCATGCCCTACTCTGCTGGGATACACTGAATCACCCTCCTTACATGAGATGACGTACTTGTTACATACATAAGGAACTAACATTTAAGAAATATAAAGGTGCTGTGGGGCATGCCTTGAATCCCAGCACTCTGGAGGCAAAGGCTGGAGGATCTCTGTGAGTTCGAGGCCAGCCTGATCAACACAATTCCAGGACAGCCAGAGCTACACAGTGAAACCCTGTCTCAAAAAAAAAGAAAAGAAAAGAAAAGAAAGAAAGAAAAGAAAAAGGAAAATATAACCACTTGGCTTTTCCACTTCCTTTCCCAGCCTCCTGCCTTCTAATAGGACAGACTTGGCAGGAGCCGAGAAAGCACCCAGGCATCTCAATGAGCTGGACAAAGTAAGGTCTAAATGAACAAACTCTGGCAAAAATAAATGAAGCCTTTTTTTTTTAATCAAAGAGGCAAAACAGAGACTTTTGAAAGGACATTACCATTTTAAAACATGAGGTACTCAAAGTTCGTGGGCATCGTAAGGCAGTACTCTGAGGATCTCTGTAAACGGAGGAATTTTAAGTCATTCCTACACACAGCCATGAGCACACACAGCCGTCAAGGCTCCCGCCATCAGCCCATGCGTTTACTCACTTGCTTCCTTCTGTAATGAGCAAACTGAGAGAGTCCCAAAACAGTGGCCAGAGCGCCTCCGCCCACAAGAACAGTCCCTTTCACTGCCTTTTGAAATGCCATTGCTCAGCCTACAAAGAAAAGAAAGAAAAAAGTTAATGTCACTGCATAACAATCTTAATACTATGACATTGTACAGATTATGAAACTATCTTAAAGTAACATGCCAATGGATATCCCACAATTCAAAAGCAATAGCTCAAAAAAAAAAAAACAGGACAAGGAAATTGATTATGTAAACGTTACATTCAGAGCTGACAGGAATTAAAGGGAGAAATGCAAATTAAGAGACAACTCGGGGTATTTAAACAGTTTAAAGTCAAGAGAGCTGGGAAAAGAAATGTCAGTGTGGATTTGACAAAGCTACAAGCTGTACTTGTGAATTTGTCACAAGGGAAACTGGTGGGCGTCCTGGGTCACTGACAGGACAATGAACCTCAGGCCTGCCTCAGGTCCTTAGGCCAGTGTTCAAGTCAGATTCCGAGACAACTTTCTGGAGTTTTCCCTTCTTAATGAAATTCTCCTGGAAGTCAAAAGCCAATGCACTGAGATGTCCATCACTAAAGACAGCGGACGCTTCACAGATAGGCAGTCAGCAGGCACCAGGCCCTGGTCCTCTGACAAAATGATAACCTAACCTCCTTTTGTTGGGGGAGCTGCTAATAAAAGAAGGAAAAGACAAGGAAGGGGGTGGGAGATGAAGAGGTTTTTCTCTAGCCGGTGACATGACAACAGTGTCAAGGAGAAGCTTTGTGTTCACAGTGAGTTGCTAATAAAGGGCTGGATTGTGTGAGAGTTTCCTTTCTTTTCCCTTGTTTTCTACTACTGGATTGATTGGATTTCTTTTTTTTTTTTTTTTTTAAGTTCTGCTCTTGAGGATTTAAATTTTTTTCAGACTTCTTCAGAAGCCAAAAACATTGTAAGAAATAAGAATCGCACCAAAGTCCTCTGGTCTACTTTTATTCTGTTAAACATAAAAGGTTAACACTGTGTGAGTGTTTTTATTTATTTAATTTTTTTAACTTAAGAGCAAATAATTTGACCCGCCTAAACCTTTCCCTCCATTCACAAAAGCAGCGGGCACACTCACCTCTTACAAGGAAGCCATTACCCTATTTTCCAGTAGGGGTGGTGACCAGACCTGTCTGAACAGCTCACTTTCGCTCCACTGATATGGAGCAACTCAAGAGCTTGCTAAGTTTAAAGGTAGTTTTAACTTAGAACATACACACACACACACACACACACACACAAAATTTAATGTAAATATGTTGGGTTCCATATTGGATGTAAAATATCTGTTCTACTCTCCTAAATTAAAGAATCTCAGTAGAGTTGGTAACTAGATTCTACAGAGAACTCATTTTGGAATACTATAAATTATACACTAAAATAGAAGTTGGCATTTCTTGAAATTTTTTATTCCCTTCTCCCTCACAAACTCCAAAATTCCAACATGACTTTTTTTTATTATTATTAACATTCTTTACTCGAGAAATATTAATATAAATAGTAAATGTATTAATATATTAAGTATAAATACCCTGACATTGGAGGTCTCTTCTCTACTATCTTTGTTGGTGTAAGTTAGAGAGACAAAGGAAAGATCCAGGGGATACAGGAAAGGAAAGGAGCCCTCCCCCAGGAATAGCTGAAGCCCCTCAGCAGCAGAGAATCAAGATTCCAGCTCAATCAACATTTGCTTAAAGTCATCCTTCTGCAATTTTCCAGCAATCTCACCAAAAACCACTTCCAGTAAAAGGACATGCCCTAACTTCCCTGCTCAGTGCCTTTGGCTTCACCTGTAGACTGTAATCCTGTCCAAGGACTCTCTGGAGTCACTCTACTATCTCAGTTACAGGGAGGTAGAGGAGAGGGAGAGGGGGGAAGGGGAGAGAGGGAGAAACAGGTTCCTTAGCAGCCTTTGTCACCAACCAAGTGCATCTGGTTAATGACAAGAACTTAAGGGCAGCTCTTCCTTGAGGGTCCCATAGCCACACTTGGATGTTTCTCATCCGTTCCCTGAGCTTCTCTCTCCCTCTTGACCTCTGTGCTTCAAAATCCATAAAAAATGTCTTTTAATAAACTAATTCTTCTTTGAGAAGCTCACACCCATGCTCTTGGGTGCACTTCTTTCCCTGAGCACTTTTCTCGTTTGAATTAACTCCGACTCTATTTCACATAGACTAGGACTAAAATGCTTTTCTGGCCAAAGCCACAAATCTTGTGTTGACTTGAGTCAGGATCCCTAAAAGCCTGAGGGAAGTCCACAGGCTGCTTTAAGCAATGTGGAGCTGTGTCTCCATCTCTGCCACCACTGACACTTTCCCTACATAACCATGCACTTTTGCTCAAACTGTGGAAGATCCTGTGTATGCTCGTTAGGGAAGTCAAACATTCAGCTACCCTTAGGCGAAACCTTATCTTCTTTAAAAGTCAAAACCATGCCAGGGCAGTGGTGGTGCATGCCTCTAATTCCAGCACTCAGGAGACAGAGCCAGGCAGATCTCTGTGAGTTCGATGCCAGCCTGGTCTACAGAGTGAGATCCAGGACAGGCACCAAAACAGAAAGAAACCCTGTCTTGAAAAAAAAAAAAAAAGAAGAAGAAGAAGAAGAAGAAAAAGAAAAAAGACACCCAGTTGTCACAGCCTTACCCTGTTTAAGGTGCTGAGACAACTGTTCCCATGGATGCCTGTCAGAACAAGAGAAATCGCGTGGGCCCTGGGACAGCCTGCCACCATCAGAGGGTTAGTTTGATCAACTTGGGACAGAAATCAGAGTCCTAGTTTTATTTACCTACACATGCCTACCCCATATAGACAGAAGCTTGACGATCCAGCAGATGTGAGTCTGACAGCTGGTTCACTTAGGGTAGTAACACTATTGGTCTTGCTGATAACGTCATTCATGACCTCACAAAGGAAACCACACATCATCAAGAACAAATGTGGGATGGTACATATAAGTCAATGAGAATGCCTCAGCATTAGGTGTTTGTTCAGTCAGCCAATGAAGTTGAGGGCTGATTCTTCCAAAAGGGTGACTTTCCTACCCACCTAATTGTAATCTTTCAACTTAATTTTCCTGTGCTAAACTTCGCAAGATTATTTTCAATAACCCACTAGTACTAACGAAAACTGTAGTCACATAACACTAGGGTTAACAATAACTTTCAATGTAGTCATCTATTAATAGTTGTATGAAATAATGTGAAGATTATTTCTACTGAGACCCTATCTCAAAAGAACAAAAAGATTACTTCTACTATTACGGAATCCTTCTATAAGGTCACCCAGCTACCTGTAATGAGTAAAACACACTCAAAGGCAGCCCGAGGTCTAAAACATAGACTGTTTCTCCCTGTTATCCTAAAATCCTCAGTGATAGATTTGTTTTTGTTAAGAATGTTGAAATGGGGCTGAGTGTGTGGTGGCTCTCGCCTTTAATCCCAGCAGTTGGGAAGCAGAGACAGGAGGATCTCTATGAGTTCCAGACCAGCCAGGTCTCTATAGTGAGACCCTGTCTGAAAAAGGAAAAAAGGTCACAATGACAACAGCTGTCACTGACAGCGTGTTTGCTCTACTTCTTTTCATCTTAAAACATCTGGTTTCAGCTGGGGAGACAGCTCAGTGGGCAAAGAGCCTGCCTCAGAACATAAAGACCTGAAAGAAAAAATTATTTCCAAGTGTCAGATTTTAAAATAATAAAATGGCTCAGCAATCAAGAGCACAGTTTGCTCTTCCAGAGTTTGATTCCTGGTGCCCACATGGTGGCTCACAACCTTCTTGTGCTCTTCCAGGGTTTGATTCCTGGTGCCCACATGGTGGGTGGCTCACAACCTTCTTGAACTCCAGTTCCAGGGGAGGGAATCCAAATGTCGTCTTCGGGCACCAGGCACTCAAGTGGTACACAGACATACATGCAGGAAAAACATCCATACCCATAAAATAATATTCTTAAGTAATAAAAGTTGCAACCAGGAAGCTAGCAAATAATGTGAAGCAGAATAGAAAATCAGGAGAAATGAAGCAGATATGGGGAAAGAAAGCAGCCTCCCACCCCAGAACCTGCCCTTTAAGAAACTTCAACAGAACCTAAAATCAAAATTATTAGAGATAGCGTGTGTCCTCAAGACTAAGCTATTAACAACAATGAACTGTGCTCACACAGGGTCAGAATGTTTGTGGCCGTACATTCAACTGTATTACTGCTCCTCTTTTTTTTGGTGGGGGGGGGGCTTAGTTTTTCGAGACAGGGTTTCTCTGTGTATGTAGCTTTGGAACCTATCCTAGAATTCACTCTGTAGATCAGGCTGGCCTCGAACTCACAGAGATCCACCTGCCTCTGCCTCCTGAGTGCTGGGATCAAAGGCATGTGCTACCACCGCCTGGGTACTGCTCCTCTTTCATCATAAATCTATACAAGGCGTCTCATAAACCCACCTCAACATTTTGTTTACAAATGACAATTCTTCAACTGTTGAGATGACTGAACAGTTAAGAGTATTTCCTGTTCTTGCAGAGGACCTGGTTTCCCCAGCACCTACCTGGAGGATCACAATTGTCTAACTCCAGTTTCAGGGGACCTGACACCCTCATCTGGCCTCTGTAGGTACCAGGCGTGTGCATGATGCCCATATATACACGCGGGCAAACCATTCATACACTTCAAATAAAAATATTTGTTTTTAATTTTGAAGAAAATTCTTTAAAGGTAAACCAGCTCACATTTTAAATTTTTAATTTTAATTTTACTTGTTCTAAATTTTAATTTTTACTTAGTTTCTAAATGCTGCTTAGTCTGTAAACTTTGTTTGACAGTATATCCTTTGACTAAGGTAATTCTCTTTCACTCTGAAATGTTCTGAAATCCTTTCCCACTCAAAAGCCTACTCTAGGATTCTATTTTACCTGAGCAGAAGAGCCCAGGAAGAGAACTCTGCCAGCAACTCACATCAGTACAGACAGAGCTTGTCTCCTCCTACCACTGATGACAGAAGCAAATATACTGATGAATCTTCACCTTCTGGCATTAAAGGTACAAGAAAACCAGGCAATAGTGCCTGGGAGAGCAAAAGTAACTGGCTTATCACACAGCTCGATGTCCATGCTTCCTGGACCGTTCATCACCTCACAAGCACATGACTCAGGACCGGCTCCCATGCTTGCACATCCCAACTCTAATTCTTCCAAGAAGACCAGCTCAGCTGGCCAAGCCTAGACAAAGTGGTCCTCATTCACACATGCATCCGCCTCAAGATTAAGGTGTCCCTTTACAGTCGAACTCTGTGCAGAAGGTTCCGAGACAGAGGATAACTAGCTGACAAGGAAATAGTGCCTGGGAAAGCTGAAGGAGCCTGGGTTAAAGCAGCCCTGGGAAATGTGACCGCAGAGAAATCCCTAATTTCTCAAGAGGGCCTGACAAACGATGACTCCTGGAGGAAGTGGCAGAGAACGAGCATGGTTAAGGTGAGTGACCCTGGAAGTCGGGAGTTGGCCCCAGTGACACAAATATTCTGATCCAGAAAGACAAACAGGCTGAAGGGGGCAAGGCGATCCATTTGGAACTGAGGAAATTTGAAGTCTTAACACAACATTTATTTGAAGAAAACAATAGAGCTAGCCACACACATCCAAAACTTATAAAGAGGATCATCAAAGTAATCAGCTACAGGTATTGGCTTGGGAAACATCAGCCTAGAATAGATAGAAGTAGCAATCACAGTTGCCACGTCTCAAAGCCTGCGGGCACTGCCTAAGCTCACCCGCTTCGACCAAATGCTTATCCATCCCTTGAGGACCCTCACTACAGTAGCAACTCCGACCAACACGAAAAACACATCTCAAAAACATCACGGAGTGGTCCCTGGCTGTCCACTCCTTCTCAAAGGCGAGGCCACCATCCCAGCTAAACCATACATTTGAATAACTTAAGCAAACATCTATGTTTAAAAGCAAGCAATAACCACCAACTGGAAAATTCAAAAGGACCAGCAAGAACACTCAGTAGTAAAAGAGCTTGCTACACAAGCCTGACCTCCGGGGTTCAAGCCCCCAGATCCTAAGATGGAGAGAACTGACTCCCACACACTGTCCTCTGAGCTCCACACCTCTGCCGTGGTCTGTGCTCAGCTGTATGCATGCATGAGCACAAGCACACTGACACACTGGAGACAGACAGACAGACAGACAGACACACACAATAATAATAATAATAATTAATAAATAAATAAAACAAAAATTTTAAGAAAGAAAAATATAGAAGAACAACCAGAAGTATATTTATGCTAGAGTGTATACTTCATGGCCCCTGAATTCTCTACCTACACTACTCACGTTACTCTCCCCTCCAGATCTTCATCTAATCTCTCTCAGCACTCATCAAGACGTAAAGGTAGCATAAGAAAGATTTCATGCAAATATACTCATCTCTCACTGTGAGAGAAACCCTGGACCTCTAGACAAACTCTCCTCTTTCTGGCTTCTCAGAAAGCAATCCCAGTGACCAGCAAGGAACTTTTAATCTCCCTGTTCTCCACTAACTGCAGAAAAATGGGAACTTCTTAAGATGATTGGTAGGCCAGCACAGGACTAAGCATCCCTCACAAGTGGGATCAGTGCAAGGGAAAAGTACAGTTCAGAGGGCACTTTCAGCTGGGTGTGGTAGTGCATGCCTGTCCTCCCAGGACCAGGAAGGAGGCCAGCTCGAGGTGAAGAGCAAGACCTGTCTTGAAAGGCAAAGGGCTGAGGATGGAGCTCTTGTCTAGCAAGGAGAGTAGTTCAACCACCAGCCTTCGAGGTTTTTGGGGGGAAGCAGGTCTCTCCAGCAAGACAGCAAAGTGTTCCAGGCTCTTCTGATTACCTACACTAAAAACCCAGATAGATGCACATGGCATTTCGGATATAAGGAAAGATCCCCAGGATATAACTCAGGGGTAGCACATGCTAACTTATTTACCATTTACAAGCTAGGCATCCAAGGAGGCCCCAAGGGAGCTCAAAGCCCCTGCACTTCACTCTCAGTTGCAGCTGAGCCCGGAAAGCCACCCCCTCAGTCAACTGAGTCATGTCACACTGTTACACCCATGAGAGGCACAACTCAGGGGCCCAACCCACATGTCCAACCACATATTAATCCAGTGACTTTTAGAAGAAAGGCATGTGAATCTTACAAAATTAAGGTGCTGCACTTCCTCGGAGGAAATCCTACCCACTATGTCTAGACTCGTGGAGACTGACAGCAACCCACAGCAAAATGGAAGAGGAAAAAGCAAGCTCAGAAGCATTTTCCCTACCAGTTTCCCATGCTAAAAAAAAGGGGGGCAGGATTTCTGGGGACTTTGAACTAGAGAGGTTTTATTTAGGGTTTCTTGATGTTTGGTGTTTTCTGAGACAGTCTCCTGTAGTACAGGCTAGCCTTGAACTTCTGATCTCCTGCCTCTGTCTCCCAAGTGATGAGATTATGGGGAAGCATCAGCAGAGCCAGGTTTGGGCAGGTTGTAATGAAGCGAACTCTTTATTATCCCAACTCCCCACAAAGAAGCACCTTCCGGTTCAGACACAGAACACACCGATGGAGTGTTTACACAATCAAGCAGCAAGCAACCAAAACACAAAGACTGGTTGGAAAATGGATGCAAGAGTTCTTCCTAAGACATGACTCTAACAGGAAACAAAAAGTGCATCAAGTTCTGAAAAACTGGTATGTGCCTATCCGTGTGTGTGTGTGTGTGTGTGTGTGTGTGTGTGTGTAACAATGAAAAGCTACAATTAATTGTAAAGAACACACACACACACTGAGCATGATAATAGAGAACAGATATACAAACACAGAGACTTTTCAAAAGTCAGTGTGCAAAGCATTCTCCTGGTAACACAAGATAAATGAAAGATCCAAGAAGTGAGAACATAATGTATCCTCATGTTCCAGGTGATCAGATTCTAGGCTATGGCAGAGGAGGAGGGTAAGCACCATTTTCCCACGGGACTTGTGTCCCATACTTCCACACCCTCCCAGACAGCAGGGCTACTTCAGGGAAAAGCAGGACTTTCTACATCCAATCTACTTCGAAAAATCAATGCCAAGGAGGCTCACACCCACCCACCTACCAAAAAAAAAAAAAGAAAAAAGAAAAAAAAAGAAAAAGAAAAAGGCAGGAAAAGTACTGACAGAGATTAATTTAAGAAAAAAAAAAGGGAGGAACAAAAACAAGGGATTTCTATGTTTGATTTACCTTAGCTGCCATTAAGTGAGAACAGATCACCTTAAACATGTTAACATGATTGCTGTACATGGAAAGTTGGTCCTCTAACGTCACTGTAAAGTTAGCCTAACACTGATTGCTTGGGCTTCTGGTCAGCACTGCTAGAAATGAGCCGGCTATGCTAGACCTTGCTTGATCTCAGCCTCCACAAAGACTGCTGAAGTCACTACAGCTCTTACCTAATGCTAGCCTGCTTATGTGCAGAATCCTGCACTGAGAGTTTATGTGTGCATTTCTGTAGTCCTGTCCTTCTTTGTTACTTTTGCTCATGCACATATATTTAGGATAAATGTGTTGCTTTTTAAAAGTTTATAACATTTGGAAATAAATTTCAAAAGGTTTCCAAAGTTTCTGAAATTAAAAAAAAAAATAGTTTCAACCAGAGAGTACTTTGAAATAACTTTCTACAAATCTCTCCAGGCAAAACTGGGTCAGTTATATCATTTTAGGAGCTAAACCACAGCCACCACAGATGAGTGAGAACGAGGCTAGCCCAAGACCTCACTCCAGTCTCAAAGAAAAGCAGGTGCCCTAAAGCCTGACTGGAGGAAAGACTGGCAAAGTGAAGAGCCCAAAGTTCGTCAGAGTTCAAAGAGTGTAAGTAAAAGGAGAGAGATGGCTGGGCAGTGGTGGCGCAGGCCTTTAATTCCAGCACTCAGGAGACAGAGACAGGCAGATCTCTAACCTCAAGGCCAGCCTGGTCTGCAGAGCGAGTTCCAAGATAGCTAGAACCACACAGACAGGACTACCCTGTCTCAAAAAGAGAGAAAGAAGGAAAACAGCTAAATGAGCCAACTGAAAGTCTATCTATTAAAAAATAAAACAAAAACCTAAAACTTGAATATGCAGTTTTTCTTTTTATAGGTTAGCACACAGTGTGATAACAATTAACCAAGCATTTATTTCAAACTTCTCTAAAATGAAAATACATCGAAAAAGGAGAGGTCTTAGGAGAACAGGTAGATAAATGCTCAGTGCTCATTTATTATTTAAGATCTGACTTCGTATGAAATATCTGCTGCTTTCAAAGTAACTGCCACATTGTGTCCTTGCAATTTCTGCCCTATCTAAAAGCACACAGAAACTAGGACAGAAATTTGACCCATTTTCCTTATTTTCAAGAAGTCCACTGCAGAAGCATGAGAAATCTCTTCGAAGATGGAGAGTGACCTATGGCAGCCATGATTTCTGCTTCAAATGAACGCGTCTGCTAGGTGTGTTGCAAGTAAACATGAGAAAACAAACAGCAAGTAGCAGCTAGGTAGAGGCAGCATGGAGTCAGCCAAACGCCATCAAGTCAGGCCACTGCAGCATCCGCAGCAGTGACTGGGGAAAGCCACCCGAAGGAGGCACGCTGGGAGACCTCTGGGCAGAGAGGAAAGTTCTCTCTGGAGACAGAGCTTCTGGCTTCTCATTTCCTCTGTGGGCACCTCTGTTCCATGGGACAAACAATAGTAGCCTCTGTTGGAAACGGTTCACCTTCTCCGAGTTCTCAAGAGCACATTGTTTTAATACCCTTAGCTCCAGGCTGTGTTCTCCTTTGTCCCTGTCACTGAGGGAGGCGGTCAGCCTGACCCAGGGCAAGGAGTTTTGAAGGACGGTTGAAAGAAATGTATCTGGGTCTGAGACAAGGAAATCCTTCTTGTTCCTAGACTCCACTTTCAGAAAGTTTAAACAGCACATGATAATTCTCAACCAAATAGGTTTACTTTAAGTACAAATGACCACAGTTTAATGTATACCAAAATGGTTTACCTGAACTCCATAGAATTGCTCTAAAAATCATAAAGAACCATAGGTCACGAAAGCCAATTTGTTGAGTACTTTTAAGTTCATTTTAAAAGCAAAGTCTGGGGGCTGGAGAGATGGCTCAGCAGTTAAGAGTACTGACTGCTCTTTCAGGGGCCTGGGTTCAGTTCTCAGCACTAACATATCATCTCACAACTGGCTGTAACTGCAGTTCCAGGTGTCCTCACTGACACACCATGCGTGTACACACACACACACGCAGGCAAAACATTCATATTCAATAATAATAATAATAGTTTTTAAAGTAAATAGAAATAAAAACAAAATTAATACTTCCTGCCTACAGTCCTAGAAGTGTAACTTAGGGCAATCCTGAGAAGACCGATGTAAAATGACCCTCACATGTAAAACTCTAGAATACAGGTTTTAGAAATGCCCATCCCAAATGCCAGTCAACATAAGGAACTCCGTGGATAGGAGCCTTATATGAAAGTAAATACACTTTCATTTTCACATCACCTGACAAGAAACTCCTCACTTAGCATGAAGAAGAGTGCTTTAAAAAAATAAAGACTATTCAACCACTAAAAAAGAAATTTCAATTCTGCCTTGAAGATAAAGGCATTAGGAACCACATAAATGTGCTCAGTGGGCAGACACCTGATTCCCCCTGTCTCTTTTGGCATATTTACATGTTAGGGAACAGTAGGCACCACTTGACAGCACAAGCCACTTTTTAGACTTTATGTGCAGGTACGGGATCTACTTTAATAATTAAGAAAAGCCGTTTGTTTTGTTACAGAATAAAGTACTGCGTGCTAACAACAGAGTACAAATGTTTGTCTTCACTCTGTAATATTATCAAGCCTCTAATCCAAATTCATTAGCACTGTAACAACTGACAGTCACAGCTACTGAACAGCACAGTTTCCCGAGAAAACAGTCGATTTCACTGTATTAAGTAAATGTGATTCTAAAAGTCTTAGATGACGTTAAAAAAAAAAGTACAAACCAAGCCAAATGAAGATTTTTTTTAAGTGATAATCTTGAGGTTCTTTTGTTTTGATTTTGTTATGCTTTGCTTTTTATGAGACATGGTCTCTCACTCTGTAGCCCAGGCTGGCCAATATCTTTGTCAACTAATTTTTTTTCCATTTTATTATTTTTACCACTGAATGGTAAGAAACCATATCAGTTATTTCAAATATATTCCAATTATGATTGCATGACACATATTTTTAAATTGCAACTACACCTTAGGAAATGTTTGGAGTTAGTTTATGAAATCTTGAGCTCACTGAACAACAGTGTTGAAAAGGCAAGCATGGAGGTGATGCCTGTTTAGCCTAGAACTCTGGAAGAGGAGGCAGGAAGATCTGTTCAAAGTTATCCACAACTAGAGAAAGTTTAAGGCCAATCTGAGCTATAGGAGACCCTATCCTTAATAATAATAATGATAATACTTTAAAAACACACTGTATAACTAGGTCACTATGATGGTACAGGTCCAACCGTCAAGAGGCAGAAAGAGAAGGATCGTCACAGGTTTGAGGCCAACATGATCCTTACATAGTGAGTTCTAGGCAAGCCAGGGTTACATAGTGAGACCCTGTCTCAGAAGAACCAAAGCAGGGGTGGCTGCTGTGGGATGTTCTGTATGGCAAATGTGTTGTTAATAAAATACTGATTGGCCTGTGGCTAGGCAGGAGGTATGGGCGGGACTAGCAGAGAGAATAAAAAGAACAGGAAGGCAGAAGGAGTCACTGACTGACTGTAATCCCAGCACTTGGTAAAGGCATAGGCAAGAGAATCAGTTCAAGGCAACCCGTGGCTATGTATTTCATTCGGGTCACCCTAGACTATGTGAGAACCTGTCTCCAAAACTAAAATAAACAAACCAAAAGACCAGGCCTGAGTTTGTATTATAATTAGTTACAGCACAATATTTTCAGGCTACTTTTTACACTGTAAAAAGCTAAACTGTTTAAATACCGGTCTGTCTACTATCCCACTATTACAAATACTTCAGCCTAAGTCCTGGATCACAACTGAATTAAAGAAAAATTCTACAGCCAGGAAGTATGCTGGGGTGGGGATCTAGACACTCTGCTGCCTTGCAATAGAGACAGTCCCAGAGAACAGCTTCCCACATCATATATCCTGTGTTCCTTTTCACTCCATAGCCTGCTGAAATCTACATTTAAATCCACTCCTCTACACATCCACCAATCTACAAGTATAAATATGGATGTTTAAGCTGCACACACAATGGATGTGTTTAGATACCCTGAAATTCACTAGTCGCAATAATTTTGTACTGTATTCTTTTGGCTAACGTTATCAGACGCCCGGGAAATGTCTGCTCCTCAAGGAAACAGCTATCAGTAAACAAGAGGTTGAAATAAAATGCTTGCTCACAATAAACCTATTCAAGAGTATGTGTAACAGTACAACATTGTCTAAATGCTCCAGTCCCTTCACCCTTGCCCAAGAAAAAACTGTTTCCTCTCACCTAAGCAAAAATTATGAGAAATGTTGTTACTTCCATCTCAGCCATCTGGGCTACAGCCAGGTGTGGTCCTCTTGCCTGCAATCCTAGTACTAAGCATGCTAAACAAGAGGAATCCCATACATTCAAGGCTAGCCTGAGCTACACAGCAAGACACTGTCTCAAAAACAAACAAAAACAAAAAAAAACAAAAAACAACAACAACAACAAAAACCCATGTTGGCTGGAACAGTCTTGGTCATAAGATCTTATTCATCCCACCCCCATGTGGCATCATTCCAAATCCTCTTTTCAGATTTTTTTTTCCCTTTTCTCCTTTATGAGTGTTATGCCCAGATCGTGGGGACCCTCAAAAGACCACCACAGAGACAGAATCCCACATGTAAAAGCAAAGAGCCTTTTTATTTCAAGCTCCAGGGCTCCCTCTGTCCGACACAGCGGTGAGAGCAGAGAGTCCTGAACTCAGGTGGGACAGAGTTTTTTATCATAGCAGAGGTTGGGGTGAGGGGATTTCCAGGGTCCAGGACCCTGATTGGCTGACAATTGTCGAGGGGTATCTGTAAAACAAAAATAGGTGTGTGCTAGACTCTGGCCACCTTATCTAATGGTTGGAATGTTTGGGATGTCAGGTGCTTCCTCACCCCTGGGTAGATCCCTGGGTGGTATCAGCTTAAGGCTTTTCCTGGATCTGGGTGTTGCCTGCCAGTAAGCCTGTCACAGAAGCTGTGTCTAGGCCCCTAAGCCTGTCATGGCTGCTGTGTGGTCAAGCTATTTTGGGGCCCCTTCACAAAGAGGTCTGGCACACACCCTACATGGAAAGTGTAAATGTAGACTTAGAGGAAAGTCTAGTCACCGGGATCTGAGATATGCACTAGTACCAACATGACTCGGCTAACAACAGAGGCGGCAGAAACTTACATCCCATAAGCACAGAGGGCAAAGGCATCTGCTCAATATTCTAAAGCTGTCTTTGATTTCAAAGGGGGAAGTGGAGCCTAATATGATGGTTTGGTGGGGGAAAGGCACTTGCCACCAAGACTGAGGACCTGAGTTTAATCCCCAGGACTCACAGGTGTAAGGAGAGAACCAATTCCTGCAAGCTGTCCTCTGATTGACACACAAGCAAGTGAGTGCATGTACACACACACACACACACACACACACACACACACACACACACACAAATTAATGTAATAAAAAACATTTAAGAAGTTGAAGAGATGGTTCAGTGTTTAAGAGCACATACTTGTCTTGCAGAGGACCTGAGTTCAGTGGTTATGAACTGCCATGTGAAGCCATCTCTCCAGCCCCAGTAAATTCTTTTCTCTCTCTCTCTCTCTCTCTCTCTCTCTCTCTCTCTCTCTCTCTCTGACTTTGATCATTACACACAAGCTATGATACAGGAGTGCAACAGTAGAAAATACAGAACTATCAATGTCTTCATTGGACAGCCTATCTCAATTTTTTTCCTTTATCTGCATTGTAAAGTTTTTTTTTTCTTCCAAACTATCAGGCTGATAATAGTTTAAACTTTAAACTCTCTAAGCACTCCCAACCTATCACCATGGTTAGAAACCTGAGAGCCAAATTAGCTAAAACTGTGTTCCAAAAATACATAGCTCCAAGCAATGAAAAGAAACTATGAAGCTAGCATTTTAGACTTTCACCCTCCGGCTGTTTTATTTGTTTTGTTTTGTTTTGTTTCTGAGATAGGGTTTCTGAGTGTAGCAGCCCTGGTTGTCCTTGAACTCACTTTGTAGTCCAGGCTGACCTCGAACTCAGAGATCCACCTGTGATTAAAGTCATGCACCATCAAGCTAGGCATTCACCCTCTGGTTTTAATACTCCGGGGGCATTTTTCCCTGTCCCTTCTCCTGTTGCAGGTTAGATAACTTGTGGATTTTGCTGTACACAATTCAGATACAGCAAACTATCCACAGATCTTATACAGATGAAGAATTCCAAGTCAGACATAGTGGGGAATACCAGTAGGGAAAGTCCCGAGGATCATAAATCAAGGCCATCCTTCACAGAGAGTTCCAAATTTTCCTGGCTACGTGAGACTCGGTCTCAAAATTCTAAAACCTGGGTGGGGTGGGGTGGCACACATTTTTGATTCCAGCACTTGGCAGGCAGAGGCATGTGGCTCTCTATAAGTTCAAGGCCAGCCTAGTCTACATAGTGACTTCTAGGCCAGCTAGAATTACATAATGAGACTCTGTCTTGAAAGAAAGAAAGAAAAAGAAAGAAAGAAAGAAAGAAAGAAAGAAAGAAAGAAAGAAAGAAAGAAAGAAAGAAAGAAAAAGAAAAAAAGAAAAAACTTAGTGTAGAGTTTGAACAATTTGAAGGCTGAGGCAGAAGGATTATGGGTTTGAGTTTGAGCTACATCTCAGAAAATGCACCTATGTAAATGCTGGGCCAGCATGTTCGCCCGTCTGTAATCCCGGCACCTACATGGGCTCCCAGGGGCAAGCTGGAGAGCTAGACTAACCAAATCAAGCTCTGGGTTCAAATAAGAGCTGTTTCCATATATAAGGCGGAGGTCAATTGAAGAAGACTCCAGACCACCATATGCATGTATTCATATGTACACACATTCTCGGCACACACATGTGCCTATTCGTGCAAATATACATACATGCGCAGACCATATGTGCTGGCTAGTTTTATGTCAACTTGACACAGGATAAGGTCATTGGAGTGGAGGGATCCGTAAGTGAGAAAAGGCCTCCATAAAATTGGACTGTAGGCAAGCCTGTAGAGCATTTGTTTATATGAATGATTGATGGGGAGGGCTCAATCCGTTTTGGGTGGTGCCACCCTGGGCTCACGGCCCTGGGTTCTATAAGAAAGCAGGCTGAGGAAGCCAGGAAGAGCAAGCCAGTATGTGAGCAGCACCTCTCCATGGCCTCTGCATCAGCTTCTGCCTCCAGGTTCCTGCCCTGACATCCTCAGTGCCGGAATATGGAGGTGTCAGCCAAGTAAACTCTCTCCTCCCCATGTTACTTTGGTCATGGTGTTTCATCACAGGAATAGTAACCCTAACTAGAACACACCACACACACATACACACACACACACACACACACACACACACACACACAAACACACACACACACACGAGATTATTTCAAAGCATATACATATGCACAACTCAGCTTTTATCCTCACCTACACACTATCCTGAAAACAATATAGCAAACCTCTGCTTCTGCTCTAGAAACAATCAGAACATTTTTCTATCCTCATACAGATTTAAAGAAGTCTATTTTTTAACCTGCTAGAATAGAAAGTGCACAGCTCTGTCTTTTAACCACATATATGCAGATCAGCTAATCAGAATCAATATATTCATTTGTATCTCAAAGTAAAGAAGTCATCCTAATTCTAGCCAACATTTTTGCTAAACAGCCCAAATGTACCTACAGCTATACTCTATCTTTAAAATGTAGATTAAAACTAGGATTATATATAACCAATACTTCTTTACAAAAAACGTGCCAAATATACATATGTAATGAGTGCATGTTCAACATAATTTATAACTGAATTACTGTCAGTACAATACATATTTTCGCTTGAAGTCTGTTTCAATATATTCACGTGCCTCCTGGATAAAGTGAATCCAATTTCATAATATGAGCCATTTTTTGTTATTGCTATATTTTAGAACTCAAACATACACACATACATACACACAAGGTAAACAAAAATTGTAAGTTCTCAGACTATAAACAAAGCAAGAATTCCACCAAATATTCAGAAAAGTATCCCTGAGCCATCTTCCCAAGTGAAGAAAGCAGGCGGAGGGCCACCGGGAATCGGGATGCCTGCTAGACCCCCAGAACAGCTCTGGGGGCAGAGAACCCCTTTGTTTCAGGGATTGAGGGTATTTTATAAACATAAGCACCTTTTAAAATTGAATATTTTTAAATGACAGGTGCTCTGAAAAAGAAAATGAGTAACAGTTTAGAGAGTAACTAGGAGAGTGAAGGAATCAACTTTGGATGACATGCTTGCGAACATGATCCGGACAAGACAGTTGAGGACAGCTCAGCACACACATCCTGAGGGAAGAACTTTTGCAAGAGGCCAAGAGACAAGCAAAGATACTCTGCCTGTACGGGCTCCACCTCTTTGATATGCCAAAAGGCCACTGTGACTGCATCAAGTGGTGCCTGCATGGGTTCCAGCCAAGGTCAGAAAGACAGACAGGTGCCAAGTCACACATGACCTCCTCCTAGCAAGGTTTTCATTCTGACAATACAGAGACAGGAAGTCAATGGAGGGCTTTAAGCGTACAGTGATCTGATGAAATCTGTGTTTCAAGAAATAATTGGCTGGGGTATACAGCCCGGTGGCAGAGCATTTGTCTAGCAGGAAAGGTCCCGTATTTGACATCCAATGCCTGGGAGGGCAGAGAGGGTGGGCTGAGAGAGCGTATCTAAGAGCAGTTGTTATAATTCTTGTTTTCAACAGGACACAGACATGTTTACCAATATAGAAAACATATGAAAAGGGAGCAGAAGAGGAAAGAGCCAAGAATGACAAACCTCCCCAAGAAAGAAAGTAAAACAAGGGGTTGGGGATTTAGCTCAGTGGTAGAACGCTTGCCTAGCAAGCGCAAGGCCCTGGGTTCAGTCCTCAGCTCCGGGGGAAAAAAAAAAAAAGAAAAAAGAAAGAAAGTAAAACACACAAACCACAATCAAAAATAGTATCTGCAATAGGAAAACCCACACTTCCGGGATCCTCTTGAGTACAAATACCTATTGAACTCACATACTTGAAAGACTGTCCCTCTCCTTCAGTGCGACAGACTGATACAAAAAACAGATTGGCTGAAAGAGCCTCTCCAACACCCACAGAGGAAGCCATCTTCATATCTAGTCCCAGGGTTGTTTGCCGATCACCTTCCCAAATACACACATACTACTCATAACTTGAACTGAGTTTGGACATGTATTGGAAAAGAATTTCAGATCACACACATCACAACAGAGGAAGGGACCCAGGACACCATCTGCAGACTAGGAAGCTCAGCCTGCTATGTGAAACAGAGTGACCCAGTTAAGTACAGCTTTAATAGAGAAGAGAGATTGCATATGATTAATTACAGTTACTTATTTTTATGGGTTTGAATCTTGACGAGGATGCCTAGCCTCTCCCCGTTTTATTTCATAATTTCCCCCCTGTTGGAGACTGAAGAGCAAAAGTCAATTGCCTGAGCGTTGTCGTCACACTGGAAACTAAAGGGCCCTGCATTTCAATTCCAGCTCAGGAAACACTCTGAGCAGATGCAATTCGCCAGACCCCAGTGGGCTAGGCTCACACTGTTGTCAGTCAAATCACACAGCGGATGGAGATCAGCAGCGCACATTAGCAATTTAGACTCAACAGCCTCTCCTCAGCCAGAAACTCTAAGATAATGCTGAAGGAAACGCAAAACTAATCCAAAAGATTTCGCCCGTAGCTTGAGCCCACGCTCTTACCAAGAGGCAGGCAGGAGGCAAGTGACTTGTAAAATGGCATTTCTAATAGGACTCTTGTCAAAACTCCAGGTTCCAATATCAATGCGGTGACCTTTAGGCCTGACCTCACCCAGTGCACTCCTGCCTACTCCCTGGGCCATTAGCTTGGCAGCTGCCAACAATATGCTTTGTTATGAGGCAGTGAATGCTTCTACAGAAACCATGACCTGAGGTGTTCACCCCACCCTAAACCTCAGCCTGAACTAAGACACCTGACTTCTCTGGGCTTCAGTTTCTTCGAATGAAAGATCAAGATTGGGAGTGGAGAGATGTACCTACATCACAAGCATAAGAACCAGAGTTTGGCCAGCTGTGGTGGCACATACCTTTTGTCCTAGCGGTTGGGAGGCAGAGGCGGGTAGATCCCTGAGTTCGAGGCCAGACTGGTCTACAAATCGAGTTCCAGGACAGCCAGGGCTACAACATAAAGAAACCCTGTCTCAAAAAAAAACAAACAAAAACCTGAAACAAACAAACAAAAATGAGTTTGGATCCCTAGCATGTATAAGCTGGGCATAGTGAGATGTGTCTGTTACCCTAGCGCTGGTGGGTGATAAAGACAAGCAGATTCCCTTCTGAGCCAGGTAATCTAGCCAGTCAGTGTTTAGATTCTAACTAGATCATTAGCCTTAAGGATAAAGATGCAGTGATGAGAATGTAGAAAACTACTTAGGAAATGACCAAAAGTACATAAAACAGTGACCAGACTCAACATAGTTACAACATGCCTATAATCCCAGCACTCAGAAGGCAGAGGGCATGAGGATCGCTGCAAATTCTAGGCGAGTCTAGTCTATATAGCAAATACTAGGGCAGTCACAGTTACTTATCAAGGCCTTGACTCAAAAAAAAAATTTAAAAAGTGTGTGTGCATATAAATTTCTGTTTAAGTATATGTATATATGCTT
Organism: Peromyscus aztecus; assembly: GCA_902168405.1. Classification (NCBI taxonomy): domain Eukaryota; kingdom Metazoa; phylum Chordata; class Mammalia; order Rodentia; family Cricetidae; genus Peromyscus; species Peromyscus aztecus. The sequence continues at coordinate 6,661 of CABHPQ010167095.1, read as the reverse complement.
ATGTGAAGCCTAAAGGAGGAAATCCCCCAAATTTTAAACTCTCATCTTTGACTAGTAAGGTTGAGTCATTTTTATTTTCTTCCCTGTGTACATCATTTTTAATATCTGCCTCTTGATTGTGTGTTATTCTTGTAATAAGAAAGCTGGTGTACATGGCAGCCAAGAGCTCTAAGAGAAACCTGAAGATGGACAGCTGACAACTGACCAAATCCCAAGTCATCTGACCGTTACTTGGGTGATTTTCCTGTTATACAACCGCTCTTGTCTTTAATAAAACTGAGCCAAGAACCACACAGAGAAAGGAAAAAAGATGCTTTGCCTTTGTAATTTATTAGGAATCTTGGGACAGGAACTAGAAAACATTACAGAAGTATCTACCTTTTTCTCAGGATCCTAGAGCATCCACCCCAGCTAAAATGAATTTGCCTTAAGCATTGGACACAGTAGCTCTTTAAGCTAGTTAAATTGCACCAAAACTACCTCTGCAATTTTTTAACCTGTGTGTGTGTGTGTGTGTGTACTGTATGTGATATGTGTACGTGGTGAGCGTGGACACATATATATATATCTCAACAGGATGTATTCAGAGGTCAGAGGACAATTTTCAGGAGTTGGTTCTCACCTTCTGCCTCGTTAAAGCAGTCTCGAGTTTCTGCTGCTGTGCTGTAGGCTCCGGGCTACGAATGTCTAGAACCTCTTAGGTAAGCCACTCAAACACGGACCCCTGAACTGTGCGGGGTCATAAAGGAAGCCTACAGAGAAGGCAGAGCCTCTCCTGGAATGAACTCAACCATGCTTTTTCCCCTGCCAATAGCAATACACTACTTATGTGCAGTACTTTTTCTGGGTACATCCGGGTTCCTGCTGTCACAGGTACGGTCCTTAGCATAGTCACACTTTATTGGGCACATTCAGGGTCGTATGGCACATTCAGCTGACACTGCCATCAAGTTCAGTGCCACCTCCATTGTAGGAGAACATCTACCACAGATGAGACACCAGCAGCCCTGCAGCTCAGCTCAGGCACAGGCTGTGTGACCATGAGCTTCGTTACCTCCTCTATGAAATCTCACCTGCATCCAGAGAGACAGAATTTGAGATGATATAAGTGCAGTGTGAAACGGACCTGCCAAACTCCCACTGTAATATCTAAGACTTCTGCTAAGCACCTCTAACAAGCTCTCACTCTGTACGTTCTGCACATTCACAGTGCAGATGGGCCACAGTGCAAGCCTGTAGGCAGAGAAGGAAATGAAAGCAGCCTGCCTTCGCTGAGCTACAGTCCTGCTTCGGCCTACCAGCACCTGCACTGGCCCAGGTACATGTCACAGACAAACCCTGTCACTTCCCTGTCAAACAGTCAGTAGACCTCCTCTGGCTTTTCTCTAACATCGCCTTCCAAAATAAACATTCCCTCAAACAGAGCAGACGCTGTTGTTTGCGGAGTGTCCTGTCATGGCTCCCAACAACGGCCAGTACCTACGGCAGATCTGGGCCACAGGTTGCTGGTGGCAGAAGTCAGAGGGAGGGAGCTGACTTTCCCTCAGGTCAGGCCCCAATCACGTGAAGTCCAGTGGCTGTACCTCCAACACTGTTAGTGGGCACGAACTGAAAGCATTCTCCTGTAAGAATCCTGATCAAAGGTTTGTGTCCTGGATTAACCCAACAGGGTTAATCCACCAGGACAACTATACCCAAGGGTGGTTTTTTAGTCCTTTCCTCAGGACAGTATTTTTTGGTACTTATTTTCAGTTCAGAGAAACTGCGGAGTTGCTTTTGGCTCTGTCACAGCTCTGGACTCCATCTCCCTTAGGGAAAAAAAAAAACACTAATATAAAACCAAAAAGCTACCAACAGTTAGCTTTGTAAGTTAATCTTTCTAAAGAAACCAGGGTATTTCTTAGGAATGCATTGCCTTAAAAATATGCTGAGCTCAAGCTATAAAGACATACACCACTCAGGATATGAAGACACACACCACAACTGATTATTCTTACAGGCATTATCTGGGAACAATCTGTAACCCCAAGTGTCAAAATGGGTCTTACTGGTTCACTCATTCAGAGCATGCCAACTTCAGGCCAGCAGTCCCACTAGCCAGTTACCCATCATCCCATCCCTGTGCTGAGGAGTGACTCACTGCTGCCCTGCATGTCACGGTGACTCACAACATTCATATTGCTGGTATCTGCTTTACATTATCTCAAGTCTTGGTAATACAGAAGTAATTATTAGCTCCTGTGGGACAAGGAAACCGACATATAAAGAGACCTTAAAGGAACTGGACATTGAACCAAGTCTCCAGAAAGTTCTACACACTCTGGACAAAATCAAGTGGACAGTAGAGCGAGTCCCATCAATTCTACCTACATAGTGCATCAGAAAACCACCCCATTTGCGTTCATTCGGCTATATAACTAAAGAAGTTAATGATCACAACTCAGCCCAAAGCAGCAACAGTGAACGAGGCAGAACGCAGATCATTAGCTCTCCATCTGAACCACCTTGGTCACACAGATAGCTAATATTTCCTGCACTCGTCATTGCTTTCAACAGATTCTCCACTGGTAAGAGGGAAAAAAAGAGTTTAAAAAAAAAAAAAAAAACAGAAGTCTAAGCAAAATCTGGAGAGTGTATGCACTTAGGAAAAAGCGACAATAAACTCAGCAGCAGTTCAGGACAATCTTGGCTACAAAGTGAATCCAAGGCTAGCCGGGACTATGAGATACTGTATGAAAAAATATGAAAGTAAAGATAACCCAGAAGTGTATATATAACATGACTTAGAGCTCACAAAAGGAAGGCTACATGTCAAGTCAGGTATGCACTGCATGTCCATCTGCGTTAAACCTATGAGTGACTAACTTGTGGATTCTACTTTGAAGGAAAACACATTTAGAAAAGGAGATTCTAAAACAAATAGAAAGCTAGGCATGGTGGCACAGGCCTTTAATCCCAGCACTGAGGGGCAGAGACAGGCAGATCTTCTGGGAGTTCAAGGCCAGCCTGGTCTACACGATGAGTTCCAGGAGAGTCAGGGTTACATAGTAAGACCCTGTCTCAAAACACTAATTAATCAACAGTAAAAGAAATAGAGGGATACGGATAAGGTGTTGCTAAAAGAGCAATTATCCCGAAGGCAGAAGAGGAGGCAAAGAAGAAGATCACCAGGGCAATTGTAGGGAAATATTTAACTCTACTGTTGAGGGTTCACTGAGTCCAAAGTGACTATGAGAAAAGATGTCACGGTGAACACAGTGCTTCCCATGGGAACGGGTACCACTGTGGTACAAAAGCAGAGGCATGTCACCTTCCTGGATAGCGCCCACAGCACAGATCCTCCTTCCCTCTTGGAATTGTAGAACCAGTAAGAAGACCTGATACCAACCGGAAACTGTCGTTCTCGGTCAAGAACAGATGTGAGAGGTAAATGTGCAAAGCAAATCCTTAACCCTTGCGGGGGTAGTGCTTACAGCTCTGATGTAAAAAACACGGGAGGGGGAACTTTCTGAGCACAGGCATCCACTGTTACTCATGCTACATCCACTGGCCACCATGACACCTGGCAACTGTCAGGCACTGAAGGATGTATCATTTACCATGCAGGTGGTATTATGATAAAGCTAGAGGTTGTTGCCTCTGGCAGCCATCTTAGCTCTAGTCAAGTTTGGCCAACCAACCTATGTACAAGAAGGGCTTCTGGCTGGGAGGCATACTGTCCTCAAAGGTAAGCAAGATTAGAATGAGGTAAAAGTTCAGCATAGTCACCTAGGCAGGACTCATGAGTAATAAAGCAATCATAACTGAGAAGGAGATGAGAAGAAATAAGCAAGGTGAGGTAGTTATTACATATCTCATAAGATTCATGAGCATTCAAAGGAAATTGGACTTTGCCCAGTAGACAAATTACAGCCAGTAAAGCATGTTCATTAGCTCCAGAGAGTGTTATGAAGGCTGTTCTAGTCAGTTTGCACAATGTAAGTCCTCACCACATTCCTAGGAGGATTTGGAAGGCTCCAGTCAAAAGGTATCCCCTTGGTGCTGGCTGCCCCCTTCTCTGAAGCATTGCTAGAAGTTGAAATACAAGAGCACAGCTGGGTGTGGGGTCACTTACCCAGTGCCGCATGTTCCCAACCTCACTCTGTCCTCTGGACCCCAGAATCCACCCCTTGAAACTCTATCATGTTCTCTTCTCTCAACGATCCTTTTCCAGGATCAACTCTAAGATTATTGAGGAAGTGAGACTGAACCTGAATTTTGAAAGTGGACGCAACAATGCCTGCCTTCCGCAGCATCCAAACGAGGGTGTGTTACTTTACTCTCACACTGGGTCTAAATTTTCAGCCAATAAAATAGGAATGACTGTACCAAACTACCTGAGCCAGTTTGGGTGAGCCCCCTTCCTGGTCTTTCTTGTAATGAAGTGATTATTGAGTTAGTGTCTCACTTCACAAGAGGCTGGTGTGTTTCCATTGCATTTGAGTCGTTAAAGACTTTTAGGAACAACCCTGCTCATATCCCCAGTCTCACAACCTGGAGGTAGATTAAGCTTTTCTCTTACTCGCCATCCAATGCTTTCTCTGTTTGTCCCTTTTTCCTCTCTCTGCTTTGCTGTTGTTATTGATGTTGTTTTTGAGACAGCATCTCTTGGAACCCTAGCTGGCCTCCTATTTCCTATGTAGCTCAGGTTAGCCTTGGGGTCGGCAGGTGGGGGTTATTGCAGTCGGCCCTTGATACGCTTCCCTAGCACATGTCTATAATCTCAGTGCTCAAAGGCTGATGTAAGAGACTGCATATTCCAGGCCAGACTGGGTTACAGTGTCAAAAAGAACAAGAACCACAACAACAACAAAAAATTGAAGCTCATAGTATTACACTTTACCTCCTTTATATTTAGAACTATGTGTATGCATATATTCATGCAAAAACAATTAACAAAAAAGAAAGAAAGACTATGAATTTTAAGGAGAGCAGGAGATAGTTTGGAAGGATGACAGGGGAGGAAGAAATGTAATTATATTACAGTCTCAAAAATAAAAAAAGACCATTGTGCCAATCAAACAAAACATAAAACTTGGTTTGGTTTTTTTTTTTTTTTAAGTTTTAGTGTTTTTCGAAACAGACATACTGCACAAACAAAAAACAAAATTAAAAAAAAAACTTTACCTCTTACTGTTCCTCCTCGCAGTCATCTGTCCATCTGCCCTCATCATTGATGACATTAGCACCTATTTCTGGGTCTATTTCCCTGGAGGCTCCAACCCTCCAGCCCCTGACTTCTGATGACCTTTTCTCTGACTCCATCCCAGTCACTGGCTCTCATTCCTCATAACCTCTGTTTAAGTACCCCGGTTCTTTGCAGCAGCTCCCTCTGTTTAAGTACCACGGTTCTTTGCAGCAGCTCCCAAGCCTTCACCTTCAAAGCACCATGTGTGTGAACATCACCGTCTCCTCCTCAACTCATCTACTCGGTTTAGTGTTTTAATTTCAACACAGCAGTTTTATCTGCCTCCCCAAACCATTGACTGACTTTTTGTTCTACGTGCAGTTGGTTCTCATAATGCTTAGCTTAACATAAAAGTTTATCATTGTAATTTCTCCCATGTAAGCGCTCTTCTTCCTTTTTACCTAAACTCCTCCAACGGATTAATCTCATCAATCTGTCTTCTCAATATCTTTACCTAAAAACTAAACAACTTGGGAAAAAAACACAACCACAACTGCTTTCAACTTAAACTCAAGTGGACCTCAAGTATCTAATAGGCAATGCCCATTGGCCAAACCCCTCCATCTCAAATCCCTGTTCATCTGTCCAGACTCCGGGAACACCACCTCAAAGAAAGGATAGGCTGTAAAGGGACAACACCATCCTCCCCCTACCCAAGCTCTGTCTCATCATCCCTTATCCATTCTCTCTATGGTCCTTCCTTATACATTAGGAACCAAGTATCCTGTTTCTAATAAAGACCAAGCCCTCCAATTTATCTGGAGTCTCCTCTCTTTTTTACTCTTCAGCAATTTTATTCCTACTACTGTTCAACACTCTCTCCAGCTATCCACTGATTTTAACGAGCCTCCTCTACAATATCTCCTTTCAAGAACTATTTGATTTCATTTTTCTTCGTATTTCTTGAGTTTTCTGAAAGTACTGTCTACACCTCCACAGCTCAACACAGTAAGATTTTGTCTCAGCTTCTCCACTCATCAGTTAGGCAAAATCAAAAATGAACTATTTCACCAAATGCAATCTCTACAATTGACACAAAACCATCTTTTAAAAAATACTCTGGGCTCTCGTCTTCAGAGATCCCATTCTCCTGGTTTCCCTCCTATCCAATGGCAAGTCTTCTATGTAACGACTGATCACTGGTCCCTTCTCTAGCTAAACATTCTCTATAGGAAACCCCATGCAATCTCAAATATAACCAACATGCAAAAACTTCCCAACTCATCTGTTCTGCCCAAATGCCTTTTGGTCTCTCCAAATTCTATTTATCCATTTCTTTGGAATGTCTAATAAACACCTCAGACTTAATGCAACCAAACAGAACTCTTTGTATCTTCCACCAAACCTGTTTCTCTCCAAATTCTCGTCTTCTCAGTAATTGGCCTACATGCTCAAGTGAAAAAATGAACCCTTTATTTTGATTCTTTTTTTTTT
>CABHPQ010167094.1:0-17688 GCA_902168405.1 Peromyscus aztecus | reverse complement strand
TTTTTTCCTTGTTTTTGTTTTTGAGAAGGGTTCCTCTGTGTAGCCCTGGCTGTCCTGGAACTTGCTCCGTAGACCAGGCTGGCCTCAAACTCCCAGAGATCCATCTGCCTCTGCCTCCTGAGTGCTGAGATTAAAGGTGTGTGTCACCACCTCCGGCTCTACCTATCTATCTATCTATCTATCTATCTATCTATCTATCTATCTATCTATCAATCAATCCATCCATCCATCTACCTATATATCTATCTGCATGTGTCTATATATATGTATACATATATATGTGTGTGTATGTGTGTGTGTGCATACACACACACACACACACACTGGGGATATGGCCCAGCAGTTAAGAACACCTACTGCTCTTGCAGAGGACTGGGGTCCTATTCCCAGCACCACATGGTGACTCACAGCCACCTTTAACTCCAGTTCCAGGAAACCCAATGCCCTCTCCTGGCCTCCACAGGCACCTGCATGAATGTGGTGTACATAAACTCACAGAAGCACACATACATCCACATACATAAACAAGGTAGTGGACCACGGTTGAGGCATGCACGTTGCTTTTTTCTTTAAAAAATTTTCTTTTACATGTGTGTGTATTTTACCTGCCTGTGTGCTTGTGCACCATGTGCGTATCTGATGGTTATGGAAGCCAGAAGAGGGCATCAGATATCTGGAACTAGAGTCACAAGAGGTTGTGAGCCACCATGTGGGTGCCGGGGATCCAATCCAGGTCCTATGAAAAGCAACGAGTGCTCTTAACTGCTGAACCGTCTCTCCAGCCTCAAGATGTGTGTAAGTCTGTTATATATTCATTAATGGAAATGTGATGTTCATTAAATGAACACAGAGTTTATTAAACACAGTATCAAAGACAACCACTGTTAGTTTTTAGTTTACTCTCTTCTGAGGTTATATTGGGAATGGAACCCGGGGGCTCTCCCCACCACTGAGCCCCCATATCTCCAGCCCTCACCCTCTCTATGTGTATATATGTATGTTTGTATGTATGTATGTGTATATATATGTGTGTGTATGTATATACGTGTGTCTATTTAAATTTTAATTTATTTTCTATGTATGGGTGTTTTGTCTGTATATATATATCTGTCCCACCCAAGCCTGGGAAGGGGATAAGATCTCCTGGGCCTAGAGTTATAGACTCCAGTTGTGAATTGCCAAAGGATCCAAACCCAAGTCCTTTGTACAAGCATCCAGTGCTCTTCACCATTTCCACATACTTCTTTGAGGAAGGGTCTCCTGTAGCCCAGGCTGTTTCTGAACCAAGCCAAGGAAGGCTCTGAATCCCTGATCTTACTGCCTCCACCTCCCCAGCGATGGGATTATTGGTGTGTGGCACCACCATGCCCAACCTCTCTCTCTTTGTAACTATGAAGCCCAGAGTAACCTTGACCTCACAACTGTCCTGCTTCAACATTCTGAGGCGTTAGGATTACAGGTGTGTAGTACAATGCTATTTTACATACGTATTTAATGTATATTTTAATGATCTGCTTATTCATTTTGTGTTCATTTGCAAGTGCCCTGGGGCCATGGCATGCATGTGGCGTTAGGGTGACAGTTTAAGATTCTCTCCTCTGATGTGGGCCTGGGGCATTGGACTCAGCTTGATGGCCTTTACACACTGAGCCATCCCTTTAGCACCCCTTTTTAATTTTTTAAAATTTATTTTTATTTTATATTCGTTGGTGTTTTGTCTGCATGTATGCCTGGGTGAGGGTGTCAGAAGCCCTGGAACTGGAGTTACAGACAGGTGTGAGCTGCCATGTTGGGGCTGGGAATTGAACCTGGGTCCTCTGGAAGAGCATCCAGTGCTCTTAACTGCTGAGTCATCTCTCCAACACCACGATTGAAGCTTCTTTGCTAGGGTCTCAGCCTCATAAACGTAGTCCTCTCCCCTCATCAAAGAAACTTCTCTTTGCACCAGACAGAAACCCACAACCCATCAAAATGCAGCATTGTAGAGCCCAGTCCCAGTGCATGAACGTACATAACAACCCCTACGCCTGAGGCTCTGGGACTCGGGGACCATCACAGAAGGGGCAGAGAAACTGTGAGAGCCAGAGGAACCCTGTGAGATTGTGTCTCCTAGGAAGCTGCGCCCATGCAGTCTCACCAACATGACTGCATAAGCATGAGCTGAACAAGGTCCGCAATAACAGACAGGATAACGTGGATGAGGCGGGGAGGCACGGAGACCACGGGGCCTCAACCCTACGCAAAGAACTACAGCAACTAAGGATGCTGAGTGTGGGAGAAACAGTCTTCCCCAGGGAGGAGCACACCACTGGGGCACACCCAAATGCTCAGCCCTGGAAACACATACAAGTAATATTATATAGATTGAAGAGGATGCATTTATATATGTAGGAATGTGTGTGTGTGTGTATGTATGTATGTATGTATGTATGTATGTATGTACATATATATACGAGCAATTAATGAAAAAAAGACCATGAATTTGAAAAAGAGCAAGGGAGGTATATGGGAGGGTTCTGAGGGAGGAAAGGAAAGGAGAAATTATGTAATTATAACCTCAAAAATAAAAAGAATTTTAAAAAGCAAATGGAAAAATGTACCTAAATAATACAAATATACAAAGTTAGAAACTGGACGCCACTTAAGCCTCACTAGTCACCAGCAACTGCTGTTTAAAATTCTTGTGTATAAATGGAATCTTTTTCCGAGGTTTGGCTTTTAAGATTTTATTTTTATTTTTAATTATGTGTGTATGTGTCTGTGGGTTTGTGTAAGTGAGTGCAGTGCCATCAGATCCCATGGAGCTAGACTTATAGGCGGCTGTGAGTTGCCTGAGGTAGGGCAGGGAACCGAACCCCAGTCTCTCTAGAAGGGCAGCAAGCACTCTTAAGGACAGAGCCATGTCTTCATCTCTTCAGTGCCCCCTTTTGTGAGAATAATTTTTTGCTATTTATACCATTCCTTTTGCATAGATATTTGTTTTGTTTTGCTCTTATTACTGTATATTGTTTGATATTTTGTGTGTTTTTCAATTATTCTTTTTTTAAAATTAGGAAGTATTTTAATAACTCTACATTAGCACTGGGCAGTTTAATCCCAGCACTCAGGAGGCAGAGGCAGGTGATCTCTGTTGAGTTTGAGGTCAGCCTGTGCTACAGAGTGAGTTCCAGGACAGCCAGGGCTACACAGAGAAACCCTGTCATGAAACCGCCCCCCCAAAAAAACAATTAAAATTAAAAATAAAATAATTCTAAGATAGCCCAGCAATAATAGGCATTTTACTACACATGCTCCTGTTAATAAACTGCTAAGTTACTTCTAGGTCTTTGTGATTGCAGACAACTCAGAGGAGCATTTCTACCCTCAACTCTTCTTCATGTCAAGTAATGTCCTTATGTAAGGACATTAGGATAAAGGCAATAGAGTTGTTGTTTTGTTTTGCTTTCGTTTTCTTGAGGCGAGGTGTCTTAAGTCCCAGCCTAGCCTTGAACTCCCTATGTAGCTAAGAATGACTGACGTCTTGCTTCCACCTCCCACGCACTGGGATCATAGGCATGTACCATAATTACAGGCAATGCTTTTTTTCCAGGCTACTAAAAAGCTTGGTGTGGTAGTGCATGCCTGTGATTCCAACACTTGGGAAGGTGAGCGTGGAGGATTGTAAGCTTGAGGCTGGAATATGCTGCCTTGCAACACTTTCTCAGAGAGAGAGAGAGAGAGAGAGAGAGAGAGAGAGAGAGAGAGAGAGAGACAGACGACAGACAGACAGACATGGTAGTGGATACCTATAGTCATAAATCTTACGAGCTAGAAACAGAAAGGTTGGGAGTTCAAAGTTGTCCTTGGCTAGGTATTAAATTCAAGACTAGCCTGGGGTACATGAGACTCTTTCCAAAATCATTTCTCAAGCATATTAGGCTTTATAGTTGAGAGGCAATAGACCAGAGAACCGTTGAAAGTTTGAGTTTGAGGCCAGCCTGGTCTACATAGTGAGTTCCAAGCCCAAGAAGGCTATGTAATAAGACTCTGTTTGAAAAAAAAAAAAAAAGAAAAAAGAAAAAAAGAAAAAGAAGCTGGGTGGCGGCGGCGGCGGCGGCGGCTGCGGGAAGTTGGTGATCTTATCCCCACTTGACAGATGGGGAAAGCGAGGCAGAGGGGGAAACGCCTTTCCCAGAGTCATGTGGCTGGCAAGTGGTACAGTGGAGATTAGAATCAGGTAGGTAATCCAGCTCTCTTTTCATGAATTCACAAGTTCAGACTCCTGTTTTACAGGTTGGAAAACGGAGACCTGGAATAGGGCTCCAAGCCAGGGGGAGGAACACAGCCTAAGTAGACTTTGCCCCTCTTGCTTATTTATGCCCTCCATAGTCTACTCCCAAGGTATGGGTCTAGGGACTTAAGGCAGCAAAACACTGCCTTATAAAATTTCTCTGTGGGACCTGGGTTCCAGAGCCTTTCAGAGCCGTAGCTTAGTTGTGCATTCCCCCTCCGGGGCTGGGGACTTGCCTGTCCATCGTAAAAAAAGGAAATAGCAGTTTACACCCCACATGCCCAGACACGGAGGAAACCACACAGACAGAGCCATCCCGCCACAGGGAATGGAGCTTAGACACCCAGCAGAGAGGTGAAGGAAAGAAGGAGAAATACCCGAGAAACAGGATTTGGGGCAGAATCCTGCAAATATGAAGAGGAGACGTGTCTGGAAGACGGCCGTTGGGAATAAGCTGGCCTCACACAGGGAGGAAGGCTAAATGCCTGGCCAGAGTTCCTACTCCAGAGAATTGCGGAGTGAGTGGCTGACCTGGAAGTTTCTGCTGCTGGTTGTTTTGGAATTACTGTTACTGTCATTTTGAGACGGGGTTTCGTGTAGCCCTGGATGGCCTCAAAGTCTCGATGGAGCAGGGCGTACCCTTGAACTTCTGATTCTCCTGCCTCCACCTCCCCAGGGCTGAGATTGTAGGTGTGTGTCACCACATCTGATTTACATTCCACCATGGGTACTACGTGCCCGGCCTTTGCAGTGGGGGCGTGGGGGGCTTCCCCAGGTCACCCAAGTCTGGGGTTCAGCCCCTGCCTCCGAGCTCAGACCCCCTGTCTTGTCATCTGGGCTGGAGGTCAGAGCTCTCAGATGGTGAAATTCTAAATCTTTTCTTTCTTACAAGGGGCCGAGTTGCTCTTGTGTCAAGGATGAATGGGCAGGCGGTAGGATGAAAAATTCCAGGAACGCCAGGCCAGGGTCCCAGGTATCCATTCATCATCCATCCACCCACCCATCCTTCTGACAGACCACTCGTGGACTCACAGATACCCATCATCTGTGATCCCGTTAATCACGAAGACATGCTGGCTAATACTTCCTTCCATGCTGGAGAGATGGCTCACTGGGTAACGGTACCTGCCACCAAGCCTGATGACCTGAGTTCGATCCCCAGAACCCACATGGTGGAAGGAGAGAACCGACTCCTGCAAGTTGTCCTCCGACCTCCACACATGAGCCATGGTATTCTCTCTCTCTCTCTCAATGTTAAAAAAAAAAAAGAATCTTCCTAGGTGGAAGAGATAGCTTTGTGGTTAGTATACTTACTGCTTTGGCAGAGGACCTGAGTTGGTTCCCAGCACCCATGGCAGGTGGCTCACAACCACCTGTAACTCCAGTTCCAGGGGATCTGAATCTCTCACCTGGCACCCGTCCACACACATATACATATACACATAGTTAATAATAAATCTTTTTAAAAGTTCTTAGCTGGGTGTGGTGATACACGCCTTTAGACCCAGCACTTGGGAGGCAGAGGCAGGCAGATCTCTGTGAGTTCGTGGCCAGCCTGGTCTACAAAGAGCAGGACAACCAGGGCTACACAGAGAAATTCTGTCTTGAAAAGCAAAAAAGAAAGAAAGAAAAAGAAAAAACACTCAGAACTGGCTCTCATCTAGGGAATAAACGCTTGTTACCATTACCCTCACTTGTCAATCAAAGGTGTGCTCAGTGGGATCCTGTGGCTAGAATGAGTTGCCTCGGGAACAAACAGTTGTGTTGAGGATCAAGTCTGAGAACACTGAGCTTCCTGTTCCTTGACTCTGTTTTCAGGGGACACTAGAATCTGAGGACCTGCTAGACATGACCTGAGGTGTCGTCTACACCGAGACATATATTTTCCTATTTCCTGGAGGCACTGGTCGCTGACAGCTCACAGGTTAATCCCTGTCTGTCCCACCACTGAGAAAAGCCACATTCCCTCCTCTCTGTCACCCCTGTCCACGGACTGATCCACACAGGTCTCATTGCTCAGTCCCCTCACGTCAGCACAGGTCAACCCCGACAGACCCGTCAGAGCTTCAGAGCCTCTGCTGAGACCATATACATCCCCACTCTTCCCTCTACCACATCCTGACCCGCTTCTCCTCTCCCCTCCCCTCCCCCTCCCCTCCCCTCCCCTCCCCTCCCCCCTCCCTTCCCTTTCTCCCATTATGTCACCTCCTTAGGTCAGATCTACACCTTTGGAGCATCAGGCTCTCCCTTGACCAAATGGTGACATGCAGATTGTGGAAGTGAGTCATTTTCCCAGCAGACAACCCACCTTAGCCTTTGGTCCTGTCTGGCCTTCCACAAGGGTGACTGATGTCTCCTACCACAGTGGAGGCTGTGTAATTATGGTTAAGAGAAAGAAATTGTGGTAGAATTCCTGCCTAGAATGCATGAGGCCATGGGTTCAATTCCCAGAACAGCACTTAAGAAGGGGGGGAGGGGGAGAAATAGTGCCAGGCATGGTAGTGCGTGCCTGTAATTGTCTTTAAATTTTTATTTTACTTACTGTGTGTGTGTGTGTGTGTGCGTGTGTGCGTGCGTGCGTGTGTGTGTGTGTGTGTGTGTGTGTGTGTGTGTGAATCCCAGTGCACCATGCGCCATGCTTTGCATGTGGAGGTTAGAAGACAACGTTGCTGGGCGGCAGTGGCGCACGCCTTTAATCCCAACACTCAAGAGGCAGAGGCAGGCAGATCTCTGAGTTCAAGGCCAGCCTGGCCTACAGAGAGAATTAGAAGACAGCCAGGGCTACTCGGAGAAACCCTGTCTTGAAAAACAAAACAAACAAACAAACAAAAAAAAAAAAGACAACTTTAAGAAGCTGTTTTTCTCCTCTGCTGTGGGTTCCGAGGGTCACACCCAGAGGCTGTCGGGCTTTGGTGGGAAGCCCATTTACCCATCGACAACGACGTGTCCTGCCTGTCCAAATGATTAGAATCCTGACTCGTGTCAGGCGGAGAGAGGAAGAGCAGCTCGAATTTAGCAGCGGAAGCCTCAGCAGCAAACAAGCTGTGGACTGAAACTATTGACTTCAGATCTCACCTTTGGTGTTTAGCTGTATGACGTCTGTTTGTGTACTCTAGGAAAAACTGTATCGAATGTACTGCAGGGGCCAGCGTGCTGGGCATTAACGAAGATACTGTCGGCAAACCTGAGCTGTGTGATTTTACCAGCTCACCCTCTCTGATCCTGTCTCTAGTGGGATTACTATATTTTATTTATTTATTAATTCATTTATTTGGGTTTTTTTTGAGACAGGGTTTCTCAGTGTAGCCCTGGCTGTCCTGGAACTCGCTCTGTAGAGACCAGGCTGGTCTCATACTCAGATCTGCCTGCCTCTGCCTCCCGAGTGCTGGAATTACTCTACAACCACCGCCCGGCTTATATTTTAATATTTTATTGTATTTGTTTATGTGTGTGTGTATGTGTGCACACATCACGGTGCCTGTGTGGAGGTCGGAAAACAACTTGTAGGAATGAGTTCTCTCCTTCCACCATGTGGGTCCTGGGAATTGAATTCAGGTCCTTAGCCTCGGCAGCAATTGCCTTTACCAGCTGAGTTATTTGCAGGCCTTGTAAAGTAGGATTTTAATAGCAACACCATTGAAGGTTTTATTTGTGAGTACCCGTTCCAGAGGAGCAACACATGATTTTCTAGCCCAGTGGTTCTCAACCTTCCCAGTCCTGCAACCCTTCAATACAGTTCCTTATGCTGTGGTGACCCACGCCCCCCAACCATAGAATTATTTTCGTTGCTACTTCATAACTGTGATTTGCTGCTGTTATGAATCGTAATGAAAATATCTGTGTTTTGTGATGGTCTTAGGTGACCCCTGTGAAAGCGGCCTCAACCCACAGGTCGAGAACCACCGTTCCAGAGGAAAGTGCTTTTGTCAAATGCTTGCCTTGAGAAGCAGGTGCCCATTTTACAGACGGGAAGACGGAGGCTCTGCAAGGTGAGTAACTTGCCTCAAATCACACAGTAAGTGAAATAACAAGATCAGATCTGGGATGCTGGCCTGATTCTGCTCCCCAGCATCTCCCTTGTCTTCCTCACCACCCTCCGGTCACCGGGCTGGACCAACAAGCTTCTGGATTGTCCCAGCCTCTCCCTTATGCAGACTCACACTGCCTGCATCTGTGTCTCCCAAGCCGCCTAGAGAATCTGTCTGGGTGCGCAGGCGGCCAGACTTTACAGGGCGAGGGTGAGCATTTCTCTGTCTCTCTGTAGAAAGAGCCACAGGTGAGGCAGCTACCTGGTTGAGCTGGGGTGGGGTGAGGGGTGGGGCGGATGATTCTCAGAGGAAGGTGGGAAGTTCAAAAGGCAGTTCCTGCTTCTGTCTCAAACCCGTAAACAGATAGTTAGGGCTCTGACAGAACACAGACAAAAGGCAGACAGAGACAGCTCACATGAGGAAGCAGGGCATAGCCTCCGCCCAGAGTGGGAATTAAATGTTTTCCTGAAAGCAGAAAGGAAAACCACGATTAAAGCCAAGCTGTGACTCGAAGTCTGCCTCCATGACATGGTAAGTGTAGTGAGTAAAGGCCCTTAATTTGTACCTGTGTGTTGTGAATCTTAGTCTTACGGGACGTTCTTTCTTGACCCAAGTGTGTGAAACAAAAGTAATAATTAGGAGTGAGTCTTCGACGCACACTGTCATTTCAAAGATGTGTGTATGGTTTTTATATTTATATTGATCTGTTTCTGTATGCATGTGGAGAGACTGTGGGAGAGTGTGCGTTGGCCTGGGTCTGTTAGTCAGAACTCTTGATTGAGAGAGAAAAATGATGAGAACAAAAGAAATCAATAGTGTAGCCCAGTGTGGTGGCACACGCCTTTAACCCCAGCACTCAGGAGGCAGAGGCAGGAGGATCTCTGTGAGTTTAAGGCCAGCCTGGTCTACATAGTAAATTCCAGCCCAGCTAGGGTAATATAGTGAGACCTTGTCTCAAAAATAAATAAATGGTCTGGCGATGGTGGTACACGCCTTTAATCCCAGTGCTAGAGAGGCAGAGAGACAATCCCTGAGTTCGAGACCAGCCTGGTCTACAGAGATAATTCCAAGACAGCCAGGGCTACAAAGAGAAACCTTGTCTTGAAAAACCCAAACAAACAAACAAACAAACAAACAAACAAACAAACAAACAAACAAACAAACAAATGCAGTAATAATAAGTATTCTGCCAGGTGTGGTGACCTTAGATTGTAATTCTGGCACTTAGGAGGTTTGAAGCAAAAGAATTAGCTGTTCAAGGTCATCCTCAGCTACATAGCAAGTCTGAGGCCAGCCTGGGCTACCGAGACCCTGTAATAATTATTTTTCCTTACTGGCCCACACTTGGATCCAGGAGCTCATAGATGTGAGCGCCTTGCCTCGTCTTGCCTGTTTTTCCCGGTGGGAAAATTGCGTCTCTCTCGGGTAAATTTCAGGCTCTCTCTAATTGGCTCTAATTTGGTCACATGCACATTCTTCAGCCAACTTTGCGTCTTGGTTGGATCATCCACCTGTGGCTCAACGCAGAGGTTGTGTGGAGGAAGCGCCATCGGCAGGGTAAGGATTGACGCAGGAGAGAGGGGTTTCCCAGAGGAAACAGCAGGGCTGAGTCCGGAAGTCACATGTCCACCTTGTTCCTGTTAGTCCCCTAAGGAAAAGCTGTAATGAACGATGATGATGGTGGTGGCACCAATGCTTGAGCACCCACTGTGTGCTGGGCACCAAATGTTGTAGCGTTCTCTTCGGTACTCCTCACAGAAGCCTTTACCTTCATTTTGACCGAGAGTTCAAGGAATTAGCCCAAGTTCATGTAGATAGTAACCCGTCTTTCCTGGTAGCTCTTCCCAGGGAGCTTCCCTCCGTCCGTCCCCCTCCCCCCCCCCTCTCTCTCCCTCTCTCTCTCTCTCTCTCTCTCTCTCTCTCTCTCTCTCTCTCTCTCCCCTCATATATATATCTCTGTCTGGGTAGCTTCATGTCAAAGGGCACACCCAGGGTCTGCCAAGGGGCCACGTTGCAAGACGCAAGACTATAAGGAATAATATGGGGATGGCAATCCACAGAGTCATTTATGACCCCGGAGGGCTTGTCCTAGGGAGGCACCTGCACACCAGAAGTTTGACATTAAGGGAAGAACAAGCTAAGAATGGCGAGGGTGCAAGAGCCCTGCTTTCCTTGGTACCACCTCTCCACCCACCAAGAATGACGGCCAAGGATACGCCATGCAGGGATGCGCCAGGACTGACTTCCTGTTCTACTAGCCCGTGATTTGCATCCTTGAATAAACTTGCTTAATGTCTGCCAGACTCAACATCCATGAAATGGGCACAATAGCATCTTCCATAAGGGTTATGGGAATTTTTTTCTCTCTCTCTCTCTCCCCTCTTCCCCTCCCTCCCTCCTCCTTCCCTCTCTTCCCGGGGTTCTGGGGATTGTATGCTGATTCTTTTCAAATAAGACCTACTTAGGTAGGTGTGGCCACTCTCACTGTAATCCCAACACCGTGGGGAGGCTGAAGCAGGAGGATCGCAGTAAGTTTGAGGCCAGCCTTAGACAAAGGTCCAGGCCAGCCAAAGGCTACACAGAGAGACCTGCTTGTCTCCCAGTGACGGCTGCTCCCAGCTGCTTCCTTGCCTCACACACCATCCCTCTTCTCCTCGCTGGGGGAGACTTTAGCAAAAGCAAGCAGAAATGGCTAGTCACCTTTGCCCGTTGGGGCCAACCTGCTGGACCTTGCTCCCTTTCTCCAGCATCAGCCGCTCTCGAGACACAACAGGAGCATATTGCCGTCCAGTCCCTGAGTTCAAGTGCCAGCTCGGCCTCTCTCTTCCTAGCCTTGTTTGCCACTCCTTTCAGGTGAGAAGGCACACACACTCCCCTTGAGATCTGATGCAAACCCTAGTTGCACAGCTCCTGCCCCGTGGGGAATTATTTATTCACTGGGTTCGGGGGACAAGGCTGAGTGAGCCAGGCTGCTTTGGGGCAGGACCAGGGAAGGGTCTGGTAAGCAGAGGGGGCCCTCACTCCTCCACGTCCCATCTCCTGAATAATTCATGACAAATAAAATGGCCGGGGCCAGACCTGGGCCCTCCCTTCTCCTGACAGGGAAGGGAGAAAAGTTTCTAATTACAGATCAGCCTGCCTGGCTCCCCCGGGCCCCTGGGCGCTGCACACAGGGGGTATTTATGGGACGAGACTGGAGGGGAGGGGCTCTGTCACAGCCCCTTTCCTGAGGAACTCAACCCCATTTGAAATTGTAGCTTTGCCCAGACTAAGTGGGGGGGAGGACAAGGGTGGGGTAGGTGAGGAAACTTAGAATCCATGGGCAGGAAGAGAAAAACCTTTGGAGAGGGCAGGGAAGAGGCGGGGGGGGGGGGGAACCCGTAGGGTCAGGGAGGAGCTCTAGGGAAGACTCAGCGGACAGGAGTGATGGGATCTGAAGGGAAAAGATTTGCGGAAGTCCTGTCTCCAGCAGTGACGTCTGGGTATCCTGGCTCCAAAGCCAGCTCCTTTAGATCTACCATAACATCTGTAAAATGGGAGCTTGCCCTACCTCACATCACGCCTGGGGAGTTACGAGAGCTGATGTCTGCCCAGTGCTCAGAACGCCGCTGCTGGTACTCAAACTAAAAATAACACACGAGCGAGCGAGCCTGGGGAGGTGGCTTCATGGGTAAAATGCTTGCCACATAAGCGTGGTGGCCTGAGTTTGGATCCCCAGCAGCCACAGGAAGGCTGAGTGTGGTGGTGGTTGCCTCTAATCCCAGGGCTGGTGTGGTGGTGGTAGAGGGAGAGACAGGAGGATGAGGGGCAGGGCCTGCTGGCCAGGAAGTCGCGCCAAAATGAGTTGCTCCAGGTGGAGAGAAGCCATTTCCAAAACGGAAAGCTCTCTAAAGCGACCTCTGATCTCCACACCCATATACACACAGGCGAGTGCACCTCCCCAACACGCACATACATATGCATGCATATATATTAGCGACAGCGTAGTTTTAGTTGAGCGCATGTATGTATATATAATAGTACATACACTATTATGTGTACATTATATGTTGTATTTACATTATACTACATCTCTGGAGAAGACAGGGAGAGTGAGGACGACCAGAAAGAAGGTAGGATGAAGGAAACTGCTGAAGGAAAGAGAAGAGGCAGTTACCACGATTCACAGAGAGCCCGTTGGACTGAATACAGCGTGTAGCAGAGAGCTTCCCTGGCATGTGCAAGGTCCTGGGTTCCACCCCCAGAAACCCTTTCAAGGAAAAGAAAGATTATTTTCCTTTCAGGCATGGCGGTGCACACCTTTACTCCCAACACTCAGGAGCCAGAGGCAGGGGGATCTCTGTGAGTTTGAGGCCAGCCTGGTCTCCAGATTGAGTTCTAGGACAGCCAAGATTACACAGTGAGATCCTGTCTCAATGAAATAAAATAAAAAGTTTAAAAATAAATAAAAAGCAAGCATGATCTTCATATGTTACACCATTATATGCGTGGTTTTTTGTTGTTTTTTGTTTTTTAAACAGTTTCTCTGTTTGGTCTACGCTGGTCTCAACTTTGGAGTCCTCCTGTCTCCACTTCCTGAATTTGCTGGGATTACAGGCATGTGCCACCACAGCTGGCCCATGATAGTAATTCTTTTAAAAGAATAAAAGTTGGGCTGTGGTGGCGCCCTCCTTTAATCCCAGTACTCGGGAGGCAGAGGCATGCGGATCTCTGTGAGTTCAAGGCCAGTGTGGTCTACAGAGTGAGTTCCAGGACAGTCAGGGCTACACAGAGAAAACCAGTCTCGAAAAACAAAATAAAACAACATAAAGGAGTGGGCTGGGGCTGCTGCTTACTTGATAGAGTGCTTGTCCAGCATAAAGTCCTGGAATGGACCCCCAGAACCACGTAAATCAGGCATGGTACTGCACACCTGTGACCTCGGAACGTGGGAGATGGAGGCAGAGGATCAGGGTTCCAGGTCATCTTCAGCTACGTATCGAGTTCAAGGAGACCCTATCTGGAGAAACTCCAGGG
The DNA here is from genome assembly GCA_902168405.1 of Peromyscus aztecus. Taxonomy (NCBI): domain Eukaryota; kingdom Metazoa; phylum Chordata; class Mammalia; order Rodentia; family Cricetidae; genus Peromyscus; species Peromyscus aztecus. Next base: position 4,374 of record CABHPQ010167094.1, on the reverse strand, counting down.
CTAGGTGGCCTGGGTTCATCTCTGACTTTCTGGCTGTGTGTCGTCTTGGGAAAGTTCCTGTATTCAAACACAGGAGTCTATGGAGGCCATGCCTATTCAAACCGCAACAACACTCCTTAAGTTAAAATCTTCAAGGGAAAAGTCTTAATAATCAGGAGCATTTATTGCATACCTGCAGCATACAGGTTCAGTGCTCCTTGTGAACCTGCTCTGAACTAAATCAGGAAGCGTCCACCTTCACTCTACAGAGGCTGAAATGGAAGGACCTTGGGAGCAGAGCAAGAGGTCAGGGCAGGCATTCACCCACCAGCACAGGCTGACCATCGAACCTCGTTCACAGAAGGAGCTAAACATGGAGTTCTTGTAGGATTTCCGTGTCTATGAAATTCTAGAAAAATGCGAACTAATCTACAGCGACAGAAAACTGATGAAGGGTTGGTTGCCTAGGGAACAGGGGGAAGGACACTGTCAGGGGCACGTGGGGTGTTTTCTGGGAGATGGCAATATTTTTCATATGATGGTGAACTACTCCGGTATGTGCAGTTGTCAATGTTCATTGAACTAGACACTCAAAATGGGTGTCTTTCCTTGCTTATAAATTATTCTTCAGTGAAGCTGATTTTTTTTTTGTTTGTTTTTGTTTTTGTTTTTCGAGACAGGCTTTCTCTGTGTAGCTTTGCGCCTTTCCTGGAGCTCACTTGGTAGCCCAGGCTGGCCTCGAACTCACAGAGATCCGCCTGCCTCTGCCTCCCGAGTGCTGGGATTAAAGGTGTGCGCCACCAACGCCTGGCCTCAGCTTGGTTCTTAAACCCAAGATTCAGATCAATAAATAACTCATAGCCACCCTGGTTTTGCTGGATGCCAAGGTCACTGTGTCTGGTGGGGAAACAAAGATGGACACATGGACACATTGCAGGGTGATAAATGGACTAACAGGGCGACTCGTTACTAGGCCACACTAGTATTAACAGATCTGCCCCTTGCTAGCGCTGTGCGTTTGGGGGTTACCGCCCTCAGCATAACAGACCTCCATTTCCATCTCTGGAAAATGGAGGTCACGGAAGCTCAAATCTGGAGGAATGCTGTGTGAGTTAAAGGGACCTGGGGTACAGTATGTGCTACACTTCTGCAGAGCAGGGGGGATTACCAATTTGAAGCTAGCCTGTGCTATACAGAGTTCAAGCCCAGCCTGGGCTACATACACACTGAAGCCCTGTCTTAAAAACAAGCAAACAACAAAACAAAACGCACACACACACACACAAAACAAAACAAAACAAAAGCAAGAAACAAAACAAAAAAAGGATCCAGCCGATGTCAAATGCTTGGCGGCCCTAGGCACAGAAAGTGCTAGGTAATTGTTAACTGTCCTTATTGTGATTGAAGAGCTGGGAGCTGGAGAAGGGCACAGAGGGAGGGGGGCTCCCTGCCCAACCTGAGGTGGGAGATGGGCCGAAGATGCTTTCCCAGAGAGGTGATGATACTCGGAGAAAGGATTAGCGGGTTCAAGTGGTCTTGGGAGTAGGAGGGAACGGGAACAGCTTGGAGCAAACGCTCAATAAATATTTACTCAATAAATAAATTAAAAAAAAAAAAAGTAAAGACTATTCGAGGAGGCCTGCCGGTTACCAGGGGGACAGATCAGACCCGCTAGGGCAGACTGGGGGGGTCCTCAGGGGGCGGAGTCTGGGTGGCTGCACTGTTGACACGTTCGACCCCACCCTGTCCCCAGATGGACTTGGGATCCCCCCCCCACACACACACCCCCACACACACTCCCCGATCTGCGGCCTGGAGCCTATAGAAGGGATGCTACGGAGGAGGGTTGGGGGCCGAGGGTCCTCGAGGGCCTTCGCCCCTAATGAGAATCGGCCCGAGTCCCCGCGAGGCGCCTCTCCCGTTGTCCGAGCCACAAAGGAGAGGGATCAATGCAAGGCGGGAGCGGCCGAGGGGCCTCCTCTTTGTGCGGCTGTCTCGGGCCTGTTTGCGCCGCCGTCTCCGCGCCCCCATTGATCAGGCATGTGGAAAGATTCCGCCTCCCGGGCTCCCTTTGTGGCCGCGTTGCCAGGCTGCGGCCGGCGTGACTGCACGGCGCGCAGGGCCGCTCCCCCTGCGGTGGGCACGGGCTTGTTGCGAGCCGGGCGGAGTCCCGGGAGGGTGGCGACCGCCAGATTTAGTAAGCGAAAATAGAGGACGCCCTATTAAGTTCTTGCTTATGACAGATAACAAAAGGGGGGGGGGAATGAAGTATGTCCCAAATATTGTATAGGGCATGCTTGTACCACGTGTTGTTTATCTGACATTCAAACTTCGCTAAGTATCCTGGATCTCATCTGGCATCCTAGGAGACAGGGATGCCGGCATTTACACGTCATCCTGTGGGATTGTTGCTTGTGAGCTTGCTTTTTTGTTTTGGCCATGTCTGCGCATACTCTCTGAACTCCACCCTCATCCCCCCCCCCCCCCCCCCTTCCCCCCCCCCCTACTCGCCAGGTCACTCTATGTAACACAGGCTGGCCTAGTACCTATAGCATGGCCTGGACTGGCTTCAAACTCAACATCCTGCCTCAGCCTCCTGAGAGCTAGGAGCACAGGCCTTTGGCACATTACCTAGCTAGGCTAAATTGAATTCAGAATTTTTATTGTGCTGGGGGTTGGACTCTCCAGTGTATCAGCGCTCGGCTGCTGAACCACACCTCCAAACATGAACTGCTCTTTACTTATTTCCTTCCTTTCCTCTCCCTATAGCCTCCCTCTTTCCCATTATCCCCAACTCCCCACACACTGACATGGTCGGGTGTAGCCCAGGCTGGCCTCAAACTCACTGTGGAGCAGCAGAGAGAGGCCCTTGAATTCCTGGTCCTCATACTTCCATCTCCTAAATCTGGGATTAGTGGTGCCACAGCTAGCACTGTTTTCCTTTAAATGGAAAAAAAAAAAAAAAAGTTGTTGCTGCTTGAGACAGTATCTCACTATGTAGCCCAGGCTGGCCTAGAATCCTCCATCATCCTGCTTCAGCTTCTGGAGTGCTGGAATTGCAGAACCGCTTAAATAACAACAACTATTATCATCATCATCATGGCTGGGCGGTGGTGACACACGCCTTTAGTCCCAGCACTGGGAAGGCAGAGAGAGGCAGGTGGATCTCTGTGAGTTGGAGGCCAGCCTGGTCTACAGAATGAGATCCAGCACAGCCAGGACTGTTATATAGAGAAATGTTGTCTTGGAAAACCAAACCAAAACAAAGCAAAACAAAACAAAACAAGAACCATCATTATTGTTGTTTTTATTGAGATCAGGTCTTGCTGTGCACACCAGGCTGGCTCTTAACTCCCAGAGATCCATCTGCCTCTGCCTCCTGAGTGTGGGGACATTTGGCTAGCATGAAATATTTTTAAAAATTTAACTTATTACAGTGATATAATAATACATATATATTAGTGTGAATAGATTTTTTAAAAGATTTATCTTATTCATTTATGTATATTTATGTGTGTGTGCACATGTGTGTGCACAAACTCTCTAGACCTAGTACAAGTGTCCATGGAGGTCAGAAGAGTACATCAGATAGCTGAAGTTACAGGCGGTTGTGAGCAGCCCAATGTGGGTGCTGGGAACTGAACTTGGGTCCTCTAGGAGAGCAGCAAGCACTCTTAACCACAAGCCCTCTTTCTAGCCCCAAACTTGGATAAATATTAAATCTACTGCCTGGGCAAGTTGTTACCTTTGGGGACACTGCTGTGAGAGAGACTGCATCCACATCAGGACGTATAGAATGTTCCCTCTGGGTTGATTGGAACTCCCTTCCCTGGTGACAAACAGTCACTAGTTTGACATCTGTACCAAGGACTGACATCGGGCGTTCTTGAACGTCATCGGAATGGGACTGTATAGTCCATACTCCGAGTCTCGCTGTCTCTTCTCAATGCTACGCCTGGGAGGTTCATCCATGCCGTGGGTCGGCTCCATCTTCTGTGGCTGAGGAGTATTCCGTTGCATGATCATGTCACGTCATGTTCTCCCGTTCTCCAGGCGAGGAATGCCTAGCCCCGGATCTGTCCCGGGTTGTGTTTTCTTTTTGAATCAGGGTCTCAATATATAGACTAGGCTGGCCTGCCTCTCTGCCTGCCGGATTAACAGTGTGCCCTCCAACGCCTCAGCTCTTTCCAGCTTTGCTCGGACCACATTCGTACCAGTCGTTTCAAGGGCTTCCACGTATTTCACCCAAGCCAGACTGTGGTCCAAAGACTTCAAACGCTACTTTTATGTCTCCTCCTGCACATGCGCTATGTCTTAAACTGTCCTGCGTTTGTGGGGAACTCTGCGAAGACTGCCCTCTTCTGTAGCAGCCACCGCCTCAAGCCTTACTGAAGA
>CABHPQ010167093.1:0-28022 GCA_902168405.1 Peromyscus aztecus | reverse complement strand
TTATTTGATGGCAAGTTCAATATTAGCTTATAATGTTGAAAGGTTGATAAGAAATCTAACACGATCTTTAGCTGCTCACATATCCAGAACATGTAAAGATCCTACCCTCCTTCAGTACCACACATATCTGACTATCTAGAATAGTCACCAGTTTGGGAGTGATTCCAAAGATAGGCATAAGTCCAGATGAAAATGTTCAGAACAGATGAAATAATCTAGACACTTTTTATGAGAGAAGAGGAGACATCTCGGCAGAAAGAGAATACTGGTGGTGGAGGACCACAGTTTTCAAACATTTGCATGACTCAATTTTATCTGTGCCTATTATTATAGATTATACTTACTCAGCATAATTTTGGATAGCTACTTAGGTTATAGATATAGATTTGCATTAGAATTATAAAAAGGGTAATGAGGTGGACTTTAAACTCACAACCACTGAAAATACTCACACAGAAGTTTGTGTGTGGTGCAGGAAAATCTGCTTTTCTCAGGGGCTGGAGAGATGGCTCAGAGGTTAAGAGCTCTTGTTCTTTCAGAGGACCTGGGTTCAATTGCCAGCGCCCACATGGTGGCTCACAACCATCCATAATTCCAGGTCTTGGGGATCTGATCCCTTTTCTGATCTTTGTGGGCAATAGGTATGGCACATATGCAATCAAAACAATATACACATAAAATATAAAGGAAAAATTAAAATGTTATTTTATTTCCCAAGAGATTATATTAGGTGATACCTAAAATTATTTTGTCAAGAAGGAGGTAGAAGATAGCATGCTAATTCATGTAGAAATCCTCCAATAAAGGAATTTCATAAATGGATCATATAGCTGGATATATCTACATCTGTCATCTATCTATCTATCTATCTATCTATCTATCTATCTATCTATCTATTCTATCATCTAACTATCCATCATATATTTATCTATCATTATCATCATCAACTCTCTTCTATCTATCCATCTATCTACCTACCTACCTGCTGTCCTGTCTACCAGTACTTATCATGACATCATCCTGAAAGCATTCTGATTCCTTAAAGAATAATAAATGATGAAAACCAGAAATTTGTATAGGCTTCAAAAAGAGGTAACTGGACAAATCTATTCGTCATTTACATTCTGTTTAAAAATCCCTTTCTTTAATGTCATTTCTCTCTTTCTCCCTTGTTTCTCCTGCATTGTTTGATTAATATAAGATGAGCACTTTTATAAAGGTGTGAGTATCTGGAAAGCATAGATTTAATGCAAGTGACTGCTCTCTTAGGAAAATTTGACACTGTCCTGCAGAGTCTTCCATTTTAATGATATTCAGGGTACAGTCTTTAGAGAACACCATATAGATACAGAAAACTTTATATGGATAATAATCAAAGCCTTGCACAGGTATATTATATGTTATTGTTAATGTCACATTACAATATATTATGTACATGTGCTCTTTCTCCAAATCAGAAAGTAGCTTTTTTTCATTATGCACATTACTCATTAATTGCTATATTTAAATAATTACAGAATGTTCAGGCAATTGGAAAAACTGTCTTAAAGAAAATCCTATGTAAATGTTTTTGGGATCTGAAAAATAAACCGAGTCACTCCCATAATCATTAGAATATTTAAATCAATTTCAATTATTATTAATAGTAAAACATTTAAAGAATGCCAAGTAAGTCTTAATATAGTCTTGTGAAATTTTTTACACCAGTTATTTCAGGTAATATTGTACCTACAATTTTTTTGAGCACTCTTCTATGTTTAGTCAGTGTACATTAGTATCACAATAGTGAGTTTTAAAAAAGAATGCAAAGATGCCCCACTTCACAAAGGGCATTATGATATGGCACTTGCCTGTATCTCTGAGCTCATCTTTTATGACTCATCTATGCTCTAATCCATAGATATATTAAATCTAATTATTATAACTCATCTCTACACTAATACCCTTGATTTTCATCTCTTCCTTCATGCCATTAGTCAAGCAGATTTCTGTTATGTTCATTTTTGAAAAAGTTTTGGTGACAAATTTTAATGATTTCAAGGATTTCCAAATAAATAGATGTGTATTCATCCATCATCTATTCCTTCCTTCCTTCATTCATTCATTCAGTTATTTACCAAGAAAGACAGCTAATATGAAAAATGGTAGAAAAGCAACTAAATGATCTTCCTCTGTAATGTCACAAAACTAGTAAAATTGATAGATAAATAAATAATGTGATATGGTCAAGCTGCTAATTTAGACTAGGATGACTGGAAAAGCATTTTGAAGATGAAGAAGCAGTTTAAAGATGGAAGCAGGGATTGAGGGGGCTGGCAAACTGCTGGACTGGTTTTTAAAGTATGTCCAACAGTTGTTAATTGGCAAAGGAAGAAGATAGCTGATGTCATAGACAAGAACAAAGGTGTGAGAGTTGACATCATATAAGGAAGGTGTAATATATATCAATGTTAATAGTTTAGAAAGTAAGAGTTCAGAATGCAGATAAATATTACATAATCTAAACTCTTTTGTGAGCTGGGAGAGTTCACACCATTATAAATTTTATTGGCAAGTCACTGATGGGTACTTGTGGGGAGCAGAGGAAGCCTTGAATAAATGAGGCCCTGATTAACGTATGCTATTGGCATGGCCACAACCAGATCAAGGAACCAAATGCCTCAGCCCCATGGGAATAGCAAAGCCTTCCTTCTGGGTCCAAATCTGAATGTTGAAGGAGTGTGAAGAAAATGTCCATGGTAGTTTTCTCTGTTGGATATTTGTTCTGAAGACTACTTGCCTACAGAGACCACTTTCCCCAAGACTAGCTAAGCATGTCTCCTTGTTTAGCTGTACACCATAACAACTGCCTCCTTGCTTCAGCTGTAGGTAATAATCCTCCCTCCCTGTTCAAATGTATAAAACAAACCTTATGAACTTCAAGGAGTTCTGTGGTTGCTCCATCAGAGCACAGTCCATCTGATCCCAGGTGTCTATCTCTGTGTATGTCCATCTTTTCTTTATTCTCTTGTTGAACCAGAAGTCCAGTCTCTAGACCCGTGAAAGGATGTGGCAGGTACTCATTGAACAGATTAGAGTGCTCAACTATGCTTTAGTTAGATTCTTCCCAGGATTGTAGTAAAAGAACAGAGAGCCCATGAATGGCAGTGAAGGCATTAGACAGTGAATAAATAACAGCAGAGACTGTATCTGTATGTTCAAGGTCATAGAGATGCCATGGAAAGTACCTGCACATGGTGATTCCTCAATATATATCTGTTGAATAAAGAAATAAATGAGATCATATGTGGAGGATTTGAGATAATTCCACTAGAGATGGCAAAGGTCTGAATGAAGCCATTGTTAATAGAGAATAAAATGTATGTTATTAGAGCATCTCTCCCTGGGCTAATGGTTGTCCTTTTCCTAGTTCTCATGGTCTTTCCCTGTGAGTGCTCATATGCCTAGTCTTCTCTTGTAAGTTATACTAGATTATTGTTATCTACCCATATGAGTCCACTTTACCCTAAGTGCCTCATTTAATTATTTTTGAGATTATGACTTAATTGCAATACTTCTCTCTTTCCTCAAACCCTCCCACATGCCTCTGCCTCCTGCTGTACTTCAAATTTGTGGCCTCTTTTTTCTGATCATTATTGCATATATACATTTCTAATTATAACCTACTCAGTCCATATTATATGCTTTCATGGCAGACCATCTGGCACTGTAGAACCAACTGATGTGTTCTTCCCTGGGGAAGTTCACCTTTCTTATTCCACTTGCAGCTTTCCACAGTTGCCTATAGTTCTTTGTGTAGGGTTGAGACCTTGTGGGGTTTTCTTTGTACAGTTTGGCCTAGTGTCTTCTTTGTTCAGCCCACGCTTGGGTAATCATGATGGTGAGAACTTCTGGGTGAGGCCACTGACATTAGTGAGAGGCACAACCACACAGCAAACTACCTGATTCTCTGGCTCTTACAACCTTTCCATCTCTTGCAATAACCCCTGAGTCTTAGATGCCAGAGTGTTTTGTCAAAGAGTTCACTGGGATTGGGCTCCACAACTCTACATTTTGATTGCTTGTGGTTTTCTGTAGTGGTCTCTGTCTGTTGCAAAGAGAAGTTTCCTTGATAAGGAGTTCAGACTACACTTATGTGTGGGTATAAGGACACATGTTTATAGATGGTTGTTAAAGATTATGCTGGCTTAGTAAACTAATGGTTTTAGATTCTCCTCCCATAACCTTGACTTCACTAATACTGAGTAGTTAGCCAAGTGTCTCTTTGGAAGTGCTGTCTTTGAATGAAGTCACATTCAGGGACACTGGGGCTTCTTATTTCAATGTATATATTGTGAAGGGCAAATAACCTATAGCACACTGTCTTCTATCGAATACACTACAATGTATATTCTACAGGTTTTAAAAATGTATAATTACGTGTGTCTACTTGCATAGCAACAGGCAGAAGAGTTACATTGCCCCACAAACCTTATGTTACACCTACTTGTTCTTTCCTCTCTCCAAATCCCTGGCTACCACCTGCCTGTTTAATGTATCCACAGTTTCAGTCTTTCCAGGTCATACAACCACAGTAACGGGATTCATCATCTTTGTAAATTAGCTTCTTTCACTTAGTAATATTTGATATTAAAAATGTAATTCATACTTTGTTAACAGATTTCACAACCAATGAAGCCTGCTGTTTTCTCTTTACAAAACACTGACTGAAGATCTGAAGCAGGTGAAATGTTAGACTATCAGCAGAGGAAGATCCAATGTCTGAAAGCTGGAAGACTAGGATGAATGTTCAGCTGCCATGGAAGTGTTAGTTGAAGTCCTAGACGTGGTGGGGGTCCACCCAGAAAATGAAGAGAGTGTGAAAATTGGTGAGCTAAGGAACAAATCCCACAGGTGCCAAATCAGCCATGAATTTCACTTTCATTGAACTTGTGGATTTAATTTTGATTAACCATCTTTAGCTATATGTTTGCCAGTTTTTTTTTCATTAACTATTTGTCCATGTGTTTTACAAACTTTTTTTCTATGGATTTGTTGGTCTTTTTATCACCAGTTTTTAAGAAATAATTCTGTGTTAAAGTAAATTGCCCATTGTTGGGTGTCTTAAGATGTTTTTCTAGTTTTTTTTTTTTTTATGTGTCTTGACTTTGTTTATCATATTAATTGCTTGAAGAAATTAAAATTTATATGTACACTCTTTAACAATGTGCACTTAGCTGTCCTCTATATTTTATTGTATGCATATCAAAGCCTTCTCCTGTGCTCGATTGCTAAAGTGCTTGCCTAGCTTGTAGAAAGCCCTGGTTCAGTCCCTAGCACCATATACCTTCTGTACCTGGAACAAAAGGGTGAAGATTCTTCTTATCAAAGAAGCTCGTTTTTGTAACTGTTACAGAGATCCATAACTGGTCAAAATTCAAAGGACAAATTATCATGTGGTACCCAACCCCAGTTGATATTTCTACAAAGCAATCCCTACACCTAGGCTAAGAAAAAATTGCAGAATAGGGGTGGGACAGAATGACTGTACGAGGCAGAAGACCAGAACACCTGCAGTGACATTGCATCTTCTAGACATGACAGGGAAACTACGCATGAAATTTCAACAATATGGTTGACTAAACAAGACCTACATAAAGATGGCACCAGTTCACAAGCCAACACAAAGGCCCCAACCCTAGATGTAAAGCTAAGGTAGTCAAAAGCTGCTCAGAGGGAAAGATTTGGTTTCCTCCAGGAATAACCCATATATATACAAACAATACATGATGGACCATAAGAGTAGAGATTGGAAAGAGAGAGGTAAAAATTATATAAATACACTACTCATATATGAAATTCTCAAAAAAATTTTTAATTATGATTCACTCTCACTGTCTTTTAAGGAATTTATCTTGCTTTTATACAAATTAATAACTTGTTTTTTATTTTTTATTTCAAGATTTAATTTGATTTATTGTATCACAGCCTTGGTATAAATATTTGGGGGTGACTGGAACATTTTAAGTATGTACATACTAACTGCAAGTCAAAGTATATAAACTCATTCAAGAATGTCTACCATTACTAAGTAATCATACATTTTGCATATAGAAAACTAGTTACTTTTTCTGAAATTCAATTAAATAGGTATCAATCAAATGTGCTTTTATTAAGTTTATCTGACACCTTAAGGAAGTTCATGCATTCAAATTGTAGTTGTTTTTTTTTTTTAAAAAAATCATTGAGACTGTAGAATTTTAATATATAAACTTTTAGGTTTTGTAATTTACCTATCGTTTTTCTTCTAATGTGAATTCTATAATAGTTTTGTTAATATTAAACCATCCTTGAATTCTTAGTATATTATTTGAATATTACTAGCACAATAAATTCATTAACATTGTAACATGTTTAATGGCATTGTTTTAATGTACACTGAAGTCTTTCTGCTCCCATTTATTTAGGATTCTCACATTGAAATGCATGTGTGGAATTAATCCACTTCTTTTGTGAACTGCTTTCATTGTATTTTGGCAATTACAGTAATCTCATGAGGACTCATAAATTTAAATGGCATTATTCTTTGAATTTTGTTATGAAAGAAAATTTCAAGTAGAAGTTTCATAGGATGAGAAGCCATATCAGTGAGCACTGGTATCAATCATCACTACGTATTTTCACTCAACCTTCCCTAGGTTGTTGCAACCTCCAGTGGGGAGCGTCTGTCATTCTTTGCTTCACTCAATAAAGTCACAATAAAATGAAACATATTGTATTTTATCTGCTGAGCAAATGAGTTTTGGAGTAATTTTCCCAACACACACACACACACACACACACACACACACACACACACACGCACGCACGCGCACACACACAATCTCATTCTCTCCTTGGGGTTTAACATAAATCTAAATTACTTTTCTCTCATCAGGTACAAGATTTCTAGTAAATTCATCTGCAGAAATGGGTTCCCAATGATGGCTAAGTTTTTCAACATTAATTGACTTGACACTATTAAGCTTTCTTTATTTGGTGCAGAAGTAGAGTTCAGTGTATGAGAAGGGCAGTAATGCGGGTATTGTACATTAGACTGGGATATGTTGGTCAAATTCTTTCTCTGAGCTGACCTACTTATTAAAATTACTTATCTACTCATTCAAACTGAGTTTTCTCCGTGGTATGATTTAGTAGTTCTTAGAGATTTAATACACATGTAATTTTTTTTTAAAACACAACTTAGTAGACAAAGAAACTCTGGGGAAAGAATGGGGATTTAATAAGTTAAAGGGATATATGGCACTGTGCAGGGTATATTGAAGTTCTCTGCCATCATGGTAGAGATGAAAAATGTTTTGAGTAAGTAAAAAGTGGATATGAGTGTAGTTACTACATTTTGATTTTAAAATCAGATACTCTATTATTGGCAGAAAAATTTTTGGCCTCTAGTATGTGTGTAATTTCCCACTTTTGAAATTGGTAAATATGTATTCATTATATCTTTAGTAGCTACCCACATTAATATCTACGTTTAATTTAGAATCAAACATGGCTCATTATCATGCAAAATTCATTTTGTTTTTCTTGTTAGGAGACATTATTAAACATATGATGTGTTATAAATTACAAATATTGCTCCAGTCAATAGCCTCTTTAAGTACTTGTTGATCTATCTGGAAACTTAGATTCTGACCATAGTCTGCATATTCAAGATGAGGGAAAATACTTATTTACTGTCTATGAGAATTATATAGGGAACTGAATCCACAAAACAGAGATGTGTTATATCTTGTGTGTGATAGATGGTCTGTTGTAGAGGTCCTCTTTCCTTCTGGGCTTATTGGCCACCAGGCCGAAAGAGGCAGATAGGGAGACAGAAAGCTTCAGTGACCCATGAGTAGGAATGGAGACAGCCCTCTGGGAGACAGATTTCAGTGAATCAGCTCGATTTTATTCCAGAGTATAAGGAATATATAGGCCTGGGGAGCCTGGGAACAAACCTTAGTTTGCATTAAGAGACTCTCTCCTATCACAAGGCTTCATATATGGCAGCAGGACCCTATAGCAGAGGCCTTAGCACAAGTCTTCTCAGCAGGGATCTGTGCCAAAGGTCAAACTAAGGATGAATCAGGCATCTGGATTAGAGACAGCTTTAGATAAGGTCAGTCCTCCAGGCCCAGGGACATTCTCCAGATAAGGGCAGGTAGGAAGCTTTGCTGAAGGGAGTCGGAGCTCCATGTTGACCAGCTATTGAGATAAGCTGCTAGACCTTGGGGAGGCTGTGACCTCTCCAGCCAGGAATGTTTTCCAACAGTCAGTCCTGGAATCTGGAGGAATTTGTAATATAAAGCAGTAGGTAATGTAGACATGGAAGAAACACAACAAAGAATTGTGAACCAGTAGAAAATCTTGCTAGAGATAAGATGTTAGTTGTTAAGGAAGCCATGGGAAGAGAGCATTTGTCACCTTGTGGTTTTAAGATAAGAAAACTGTTGAACAGAGAATGGGAATGATAAGCCAGGTTTAGTGGCACACACCTTTAATTCCAGGAGAAGCAAGGTGGATCTCTGAGTTCCAGGTTAGCCTGGTCTACACAGTGAGTTCCAGGACAGCCAGAGCTGTATAGTGAGACTCTGTCTTGAAAAAACTAACAAACAAAAAAGAAAGAAAAGAAAAGAAAAAGGAAAAAAAGGAGAGTAGGAATGATAATGATGTGTTATAATTAATTATTTAAAAATTAGACATAACACTGAATAATACAAAACTCTTTCATTATTTGGGTTCTTTCTCTTTGAGTTTATTGACATTTTCAAATTTGCTGCTGTTGGGCATACTGAGAACTGCCAAAAGTCCTTTGTTATATTCCAGAACCGGGTTCCTGCCTACCTTCAATGACTCAGTGCCAATGCTCTGCCATCGCAAATGACCAATGGGACACATTCCCACCATCACCAAATTTTCCCTATACACGTGCTCCATACCCCCTATAAAGCCCACCATCACAGCCTGGCCTGTTGCCATCTCCATCCTGGCTCAGAGGCAGCCATTTTATATCCCCCCTTTCAAATCCCATTATAAATATCTTACATGAGGTCTGTTGCATGGTGTTAATTTTGTGGTGTTCCTTAGCCAGGATTGCCAAGATACTCTTTCATTGTAAAATCCTTTGAGTCACAACTTTCTTAAGAAATTGTCATATACTTTCTTTATTTGGGCTAACTTGGCTTTAGTAGATCCCAGTTTATAATTAATAGTGTGAAAAGAAAAGCTTGATTGTACTGTCCGTTTCTATGTAGTAGTTGCTATATAGTACTAAGTACTGAATAAATATATCTTTACATTTCTATCTGAAGTTCAGCAATAACTACTATAGTCTGTAGTCTGACAGAATTCCCAATTACTTATAAAGAGACCAAGATCTCGACAACAAAAGGTCTTTTCCAATACACTGTGCTGAAAATCTTGTCAATTATAAAAGAATTGTTAGTCATTGTGGTGTTTGAGACAGTAGGGATTTACATGACTTTTTTTTTTTCAGTACTCTGTAGGGTCTAGCCAACAGTTTTTGGCTGCATTTTAGACAGCATTAAGTTTCCTGGCAATGCCAAAGGATCAGGTCCATGGAAGCTGACTTTGTCACTAATTATTCCAAGTTTATTCTCTTCCCAGACAATGCCACTTGAGGACATGTCTGCTGTAATGCTGAGTGCATGCAACAAGGCCCTGGGAGTCTTCTCCAGACCTACACATTTGAATCAATTCAGAGAGGGTTTTTGGTTTTTTGATATTTACTAGTTAGTGTTATTGCTACACTTTCGGTATGGAATTCTGAGATTCAGTACTCAAAAGAGAACTGGATCTCAAATCCCTGTTTCATTGTAAGAGAGATGTCAGCAGATGAGCCTGTTCAGAGAATGGCTAGCCATTCAAGTGTAATAATTGTTTCAGTTCTGACAGTCACAAATGGGTTAGGTTTTATATATGTATGGGGTGCAGAGGAGAAGTTGGGGGTCCACAGATCTTAACATTTATGAAAAAAGTGAATATTAGAGCACTTTTATAATATTCTGAACAATTTAGTGAGTTTGGGAATGAAAAACCATGGAAACCATGTGAATTTATTGTTTGAACTCTGGGCTCTTATCAGATAAAACTGCCCTAGAGACCCTACAAGTGACTGCAGGGACCACTTCTTTTCACTTTGCTCACATTATTACTAGCTAACTGCACATTACCTCTACTCCCACGCCATGCCACACAGGAATTTGAAGCCCAACCCAGACATTGGACAATACACACTACGTAAAGGCTTGCCATCAAAACACATTTCAAGAGTTTTTCACATTTTAGACAAAATGGATATGAATCAGTATTTATGTCCAAACACAGGAAAATTTAGGCTCATGTATTGCATAATTGGTTATTTTCTTGGTAGTTTGGTTTGTGGAGACTGTTTTATGCATCAGTATATAAAAGACAAAGGAAGCATGCATTGGAAGTGATTTTAAAAATCAGGGGAGTCCCTGCCCTGGAGGAGATGGGAATGGGGGGTGGGCTGGAGGGAGGGCTGGGGGTGCTGGAGGAGGGAGGACAGGGGAATCCATGGCTGATATGTAAAATTAAATTAAATTATAAAATAAATTAAAAAAATAAAAATAAAGACTTATCTATTAATAAAAATCTTTTGATAAATGTTAAAAAAATCACTGGTTCAATCTTTTCATATATAAATAAACTGAGGAGCAGATAAATGATATATCTTGGTCCAGTCTATGCTGTGCCTAGAGCACACAGGTCCTCTAACTCTTTATGTTTTGCTAGATTGAGAAAAAAAATCAACATGGCTGAATTTAGCATGAAAATAAATATCATCTTCCTATACCCAGGGGATCTTTCTAGAGAGCGTTCTTACCCTCTGAGTGTCATGGCAGAGGTCACCTCTCTGTAGTAATTTCTGACTAGTTCCCTGTTGAGTCTTAGACTCAGTAATTTGGGAAGCTTTATTTTTAGTGAAGTCCATACACTTTTTCCACATCAATAGTCTCACTTAGTTTCTTTATAGTGCTTATTATAGGAGGTCATCTTTCAAAACTTCCTTTTATTACTTTATATTAGTAGTAATAACCTTTATGATAAAGCTTATTTGAACTCAGAGATATTATTTTATTTCAAAAGGATTCGTTTAGAACAGAATTTACAGTGTCTTATGGATGAAAATATTGGCTCTATTTCTAAAGGTCTTTTTGTATCTCTCTGCTAAAATCCATTATGTACATGGCCTTGATAACTGCCTGTGGATACAAGTAAAGTTTGAAGCATAGAATCAAGCCCAATACTTCTTGATAAGTCATTAAACTTTGCACTATTTTTGAAAGATTGTAATACTTTTCTTAGTCATATTTGATGCTTTAGAAATGCATTATCTAATATGCCAGCCACTAACTATTTATTACTATGTAAGTTAAAATAAATTAGTTAAAGTAGGCTCTGAGAAATCTGCTGGGTATGGTGGTGAATAATTGCCATCCCAACATTTGAGATGTAGAGGCATGAGGATCACTACAATTTTGAGGCCAGCTTGGTTTCATGGTGAGTTCCAGGCTAGTCAGGGCTATTGTAGCAATACTCTTTTTCATGCACATAAAGAAAAAAAATTCATCGCTTCACTTAAATGAGCCATATTTTGAGTAATTAATAGCTATGTGTGGTTAGTAGCTATCTCATTGGACAGTATACACGCAGGATAATCTCCGTTATTACAGAAGTTTCTATGGGCTACTTACCTCTGGAAATATGAATGACCCCTCTAAGAATCCTTACACTCAAAATATCTGCTGTGCTTAAAATATGTATACCAAGTTAGTAAATGTATCAAGTGTGTGGGCTGTGTATTAGTAACATGAGTGACATTAGTATTTTTGTACTATTCTGTTTACTTTGTCACTTTCTAGGTTAAGATTTCTGAGACTTAAAATCTTAGGAAATTTATTACTTTTGATTCAATTTCTATATTTTAAAATGGTCACCATGTTACTTGATAGGTTTAGCACCAAAATAAGATGGTAGAATGCAGCCAGAGTGCTTAGTTTATGATCTGGATACCTTACAAAGTACTCACAAGGATGTCTAAGTTATTGTCTCGTCCTCCCATGACATATAGAATACTTAGTAGGTATCATTCAAAATATTTATATTATAGCTCTTGAGAAACTCACAAGTTAAAAAAAAAGGCCCATTCACTTAACAGGTAATGTTCCTAATGATTTTTAAAACATCAATCAGCCTTAAAGGAGTTCAGCAATAATCTGAAAGTTTTCTTTTTTTTTTTTTTTTTTTTTGCCTTTGTAGGTTGTTTTATTTAGAGACTTACAGTTTCTACTTGTGGATGAAAGTAGATGTGTGAGGGAGGGATGTGGAGTAAAAGTCAACTTTAGTACAGGTGGAGATAAAAGAGATTCTTTCAAACAATTTCATAATAATCATGCCAGATTTTTATAAATTCATTGATGTACTCTTTATCAAATAGCCCCTTGTTCTACAGGTAAGTGTGTGAAGCCTGGTTCAGAGCAAGTTCTCATCTGCAATTATTTAAAGGACCAAAGATCGGTGGAAACTCACTGAACTTGTGCCAGCCATCTACACTCATGTTCTCTTTTTCAATGAACATTTTTAAAAGTCAGCATCCAGTCGCTCCTCTCCCCTTGCATGCTCTTGCTCTGCTCTGCCATCTAGTCAATGCTTCTACAGTCTGCATTTTGCTTGTCTCTACTTTGGGCATAGACTTCAAGATTGGCAGGGATTATTATTAATTTTTAAAATTCATTTCAGCTTTTAAAATTCTTGTTCATGTTTTGATGAGGTTGTTTGGTTGCATCACCACTCATGTGATTGTTGCTCCTTGGAAGTATCATTTCTCTTTCCTCTAGCTCTGGGTGCTTTAAAGCATTTCACTTTGTCTTTGGTTACCCTGTATTTGGGCAATAACAAGACTAGATGGGGCTTCATGTCTTGGATGCTAAGCTACTTGAACCTGTGGCTTTCTGGATTTGGTCAGTTTGGGGAATTTTGGGTTATTTCTTACTATCACTTTGTTTTTTCCTCCTTCACTTTCCTGGGAATGAATATACATATATATATATATAATATGATGGATGTTCATTTCAGTATTTTTCACTTCTTATGATCTTTGTGAACTATGATCTGAATATTTTACTTACTTAAAAATTTTGTTGAGATAGTGTCATGTGGCCTAGGCTGGTCTGAACTTGCTGTGTAGCCAAGGTCCTCCTTGAATTCCTGGTCTTCCTGCTTTCACCTCTAAAGCGCTTGGATTACAGATGCCTAACACCTCACCTCATTGGCTAGTTTATGATAACCTATTTTTAAGGAATAATTATTCTCTTTTCTTTGACAAATTTTCTATTGAAGCAGCCTATTGAATGCTTATTTTTATTCATCAAGTTAATTTAATTAATTAATTTTAGTTACTTTATTTTCCATTTCAGAATTTTCATTTAACTAAAAAAAACATTTTGATGAAATTCCCCATATTTTGATTATTTTTGGTTTTATTAATTAATAGCACTTTATTTTAATTTGATTTTCATCAAGAAAACAAAAGTCTGTTTTTTCATTTGAATATTTCTAAAGACAAGCTACTCCTGGGCAGCATAAAGTATGACTGTCCAGAGGTAGTGAAAAGAAGAGACAACCCATCACTACGGACCATCAAGAAACTCCTTATGGGGTTAGGCTCTGAATATCCCATGCCATCCTCAGTCACCCAGGAAGTTTTTGTCCAGAAACAGAGTTGAACCATCCTTACCTCTAAACCATACAAAGCAGTTTCTTTTAGGAAAGTTAGTCCTCTCTACAAACCACTGAGTATCATATTTCAGTGCAGAAAGGTATCATGCTGGGACATGAAAAATTATTCTTTATTCTGATCAAAGGGGATGGATTCTAGCAACTGAACTTTGTAACTAAACTCTGCAAGAGTCACATGGTTTCCATTGAACTCTAGTGGACACGATATATAGTCATCATATTTCTTCACTGATATGTGATTCTTAAGTCAGGGGAATTCTGATCAATATTGTTAATGGGATGGTTTACTGCAGCAGCGATCTGTTATAAAAGTTTGGTGCAGCCTCCAGCTCCCAAAGTATTTAGGTATTTCTGTAGACTTTCTATAGAGTATTGCAGTTTCTTCACTGTCTGGATTCTGAGAGAAATTCTAACACATTTGAAGTGGATAAACTTGCCATTGCCTCTCTCGATGCACTTGTCTGGATCCGCTAAAGCACTGAATTGGCTTTATACCAGACAGACCCACCCTCACAATGGAATGAGTAGATGAGCCGATAAAGACGAATGTTTTGCACCAGCACTTACCGACCTTCAGATTGTGTGGGTTCAACAATAGCCACATTCTCTATACCACTTTCTTCTTCGCCAGCCAGCCAGCCGTAGTGGTCCAATTGTTGCCCCTCCTTGCACAAGCACCTTGTAGGGGTTCTGGAATGCAGGGCTCACCTGGATATGCAGCTGAGTAACCAGTCTGAGGAAGCAAGAGGAGAGCTGGGTACCAAAGTAACCCGTCGAGTCATCATCACTTTTGATTAGGGGTTCTGGTCCATGGTTGAGGAACAACATCTGCGATGATGGCCCTTTTGCTATCAGATTTCTCAGGCAATATAGGATGTCACATGGCAAGACATAAGGATACAATTATAGGGGAGTTACAATTTAGAGCCTCGGTTTCATAGTTAACAATACTGGGCTGCATAGTGAGTTGGGCTCTTGATTATTTTTGTCATTTTTTTATTGTTTTAATGCTCTTTGTGACACATTTAGTTATTTTCCATTGAATAGTAAATGCTGTATATAAAGTATAGAAATTCTAGACAACAGTGTTCACTTCCAGAAAGACATTTTTCCTATTGGGTATAAAAATTGAAACATAGCTTTCTTCAGTGCTGGATTTCTGGCTTCCACAGGTGTGTACCCTGCTTTTGGCTTGCCCTTGCTCCCAGGGCATGGACTTCTCCTTGGGCAGAACCCTTCTGGAGTCACAGTGGAAATCCTGTAGTGCTAACCTGAATCCCTCCAGATACCTGCATGAGATGACTGAAACCTCTGCTCATAGCTCTGCCTCTCAGCATTCTTTTGTGTTTGATTTCCGGTTGTTTTAATCAAGCTTCAGTAGTTTAGGACATGGGGATTATTTTAAGATAACTGCACACTGACTCCTAGGCTCACTTGTTTTAGATCTTGGCCTCTCAATTTCAGATGGCTGGGAGTCCTAAATAGCAAACTCTCTTTTCCCTGCCCTTTGAAACTTTGGCAAACTCCAGGGGGGAAACCCTCTACCTGGGTATTCTCCTCCTGTTCATTATCCCCCAAACTGGCAAATTCCTCAAGTAAAATGCAGAGGCAAATGTGGAGTTCACTGTGGTATATTTTGCTTCCTTCTTGAAACTTGGCCCCTCAAGTTCTGGCAGCTTTGACTGTTCGCTCAGACCTTTTATCTAGGTTGCATGATTGTTCCTTCAAGGATACTCAGAAAGAAGGTACTCCATGAGGCTGGAAGAAGTTAAACATCTTGAAATGTATTTTATTTCCAATAAACTTGTAAAGTAAGCCTGACATGAAAATGAGTCTGAAGGAAGTCAGACTAACTCCCACAGTGAAATGGGAAAAAGAGGGTTTGGGGTTTGGGATGTCCTCAAGGATAACAGAGATCTAAGTATAACTCAAGGGTGTAGGGTCCCACACAATCAATAGACATCAACCCCATCTAATGGGTCAATGGGTCCAAGGTCTGTTGTCTTATGAACTTGAATGATATTTCACACAGAGAAGAGTTTAGAAGGGAGTTTTATATTAGGTGAAAGCTTACAAGAAAGGAAGTGAGCAGAGCTCCTTCAGAGCAGGAATGGGTCCCTAAAAAGGGTTTTCACTGAGAGTATCTAAGTGCTCATAAAGCTTTACTGGGTTAAGACATGGAGAGTAAGCTGGTGTGTCCAGTTAGCCCCCACATAATGCGTCCATGTACCTCTCCAGCCCAGTGTCTCAGGCAAATCTCAAGGGCCAATGACATGCCTGATCATGCATAGCCTTCCATGAGTGCTGTGTAAAAGGAGAAGAAAGATTAAAAACAAGAAACCAGAACACAAACTAGTGCCCCTAGGTAATTTTGGTATTTCTAGCTTCTAGCCAGGGCAAAACTGATGATAGAACCAAGACCATTTTTTGGTTTCTGTACATGGTCTATCTGGTTGTCAAGGACAAGAAGCAGAGCCCACCCTCAGCTTCCTGACCAGAATGTTTATTCTGTTCTCATCAATGACACAAAGTAATTCGAGATGTCAGCCATACTAGAGTTCAAGTCCAGTGTTTTGATTCTTACTCTCAGTCAAAGCCTGAAATATTTCATATTTCAGTTCTGGATTTTGAGAGACTTTAAATAATATATATTTAGTCCTATTGTTTTAAATATGCATTTTCTTTCTTTACTAATATATTCGGCTAAAAGAAATTTCTGAGCACAATATGATATTATAACACATTTGTCCTTTTAAGATTGACACAGATGCATGTGGTTTTCATCCTTTTCTATTTTAGTTTGGGTAGAGTGCATAAAGTCTCCTGATGCATTTTCTGTAGGATTGCAGGATGTATGCTCATAATTTGGTGTGAACCAGTTATCTAAGTGTCTGAAACCTGATCAGCATCCTTATTGCTCCACTCCATCATTTGACAATGATGCAGATTAGCAAGAAGACTTTCTGACATCTACATTTCTAATGCTCTATGCTTTTTCATTCTCCCTTAAGATCTCAATTTCTCCTCCGATGGTCTTCTCTCTAATTTTAGGATATATATCCCCCCATGCAATATTCATACATGAAATTAGAAAATAGGACCCAAATATGAGAAAAAATATGCATATTTGTCCAAGAGATATAATAATTCCTTTCCTGCAAATGTCATGATTTCATTTTCCTTTATGGCTGAATAAAATCCCATGATGTGTATGCATACCATTTTCTTTATTCATTCCCCTGTGATGGACATTTCAGTTGGTTCCCATTCCTAGCTGTTGTGAATTCAGTAGCAATAAATGTAGATCACAGGTTTCTTTGCATTAGGACTTAGTGTTATAGTTATATATTCAGTATTCAGACTTCTGAAATCTTAACGTCATGTTCCAAGAAGCTATTTTGAAAGATGCATGAAAGGACAATGGCAATAAGAACAAAGGTTCAAGCAAATAAGAGAGAGAAACAGAGAGAGAGAGAGAGAGAAAACCTCTCTGGGAGTATATATATTGAGTGCTATATCTCAATATGAAAACAGAAGGCAGCAGAATTGTTCAACTTGAAGAACTCCTCAAAGTGGACTCCATGAATTAACATGATGATATAACCCATGACATCCACAGGGCAGAACAACAAGAATTTCACACTGCCAAAATTATGAAAGATTCTTGTACTATCCTTAGCAGAATATTTCTTATAGTTGTTAATATCTGCAATATTTTCAAAGTGTTTTACACTCATTTCTCTGAATCCTCCACAGATATCCTGCCAGGAAATAGAACAAATCTTTGTCTCTATCGAGATTTGAGGTTATAGACATTGTTACCTGTATGAAATGGAATTGTCAGGTAGAAGCAGGGTTTAAACCTGATTCTTCTGGTCCTCTCCCCAGCCTTTCCTATTAGATACTTCTGAAAGGCTGGGGAACTTAGCAAGAGGACTGACTCCTGTTTCACCATAGACAGGCCGTCAGAAGAGATGACTGTGACCTCTGGAACTTTCCCCTGTCACTCAAATTATACCTATTAATGTTCTATCTTCCCCATTTCCACTACACACACACACACACACACACACACACACACACACACACACACACACACGAAGGAAATAGAGAAAGGAAAGAAAATGCCCGCGTAGTCAATGCAATAGAAAGTCTCTCACAGGCTTTTTATAATAACCAGATTTTTGCCTGAGGGAAACTCAGAGTAGTCATTCCCTTGCTGGAAGTCAGTAGCAGAAGAGCCTTAAAAATTTCTGTTTTCCTCAGAGAGGAGCTGGCATGTACCTTAAAGATTCCTCATGTTTTGTGGGAGAATAATATTGAACAGGCCTAGGGATGTGCTGATTGTGAGTCATAAATATTTACCTTTCGTGGAGGCTTTGTGTCAAATTAAGACAGTCGAATAGGAGGACTTTATGTGGGGGGTGACTGCATGTTTTCTAAAATAGCTAAGGTGATACTGTTCAGGCCTCCAGCGGTAATATAAATAAAGGTGCATCAGATCCGTTTAAATCTCCACTTGTTTTCCTTTTGATTCTACTTTTGTCATTGAAGGGCCAAGCTTTGTTTGGGGGAAAGTCTTAACAAAGTGCGCTTAGCATGAAACACAAGAACATTAGAGAACCAAGCAGAATGTTCATTCCTCTATTTATTTTTGACCAAATTCTTTAAAACCTGACAGCAAACACAAATCAGGGATGCTCAGGAATTTGGTGTCATTTAAGAATGCTTTTGGGGTACGACTTTACAGGATTAGCGTTCAATTAGAATTTTAATTTATACTTGTTTTATTTGCATAACAAGGTTATGAATGATGAAGCAGCTAGAGCCAGACGCATTGGCTCCAAGGTTTGCAATTTAAGTCCAGAGTATTTTGCAAAAGAGAGGGTGGGGGAGGGGGGATTCATTCTCAATATGCATAGCTTGCTGAAACCTGAGTTTCTCAGATCATCTTCCTGGAGCTCCATATCTGTGAGAATGAAGGCATAGCAGGACGCAGAATGGCAGATTTGGAGGAGGGATTAGCTTTCTTAAGTGCAGTGATTAAGAGCAGGAACATTCCCATGATGCCCAGGGGCTGCCTAGCATTTCCAGGGCTGCCTTCTTTCTGCAGGAAAGAGATTATTGGCAGAGAGTAATACCATACTATTATTTTCTAACATCCGAGTTCATTCAGAAATGAGAGAGTTGGAAATTGAGCCTTGTTTCTGTCACTGTTTCCTCAAACACAAAGTAAGGGAGTTTCTCCCCAGAAATCCTCAATTCCCTTTATGACCCTGCCCACATTTTAACCAGGCACCTCTGACATGGGAGTGCCACCATCTTGCCTGTCTTCCTGCATGAATGGAGACGATATCCATTATGTACGTCACTGAGTACACACCTATCAAAAGCCCTTTGAGGAGCTTACCATTTCATTTTCTTCCAAATTCCCACGAAACCCTACTTCTAAGGGAGCAAAATGTCGGTTCTCCATGCTTATTTGAGGTGGCTGCTTAGAAGGGACCCGGCATAAGTGTTGGATCTCTGATAGTGACTCTCATACCTTTGTTCTTGGAGAAATGGCTGGGGGCATGATGCACCGGGAAGGTCATGAAAGGTGATCTATTTGAGATGGGAAGCCTTTTGAACATCACACACATGACGACCACCTCTTCTAACAAAGCACAGGATTGTTTGCACACAATCTTTGCGGGGCCTAGTGTATTGATAAAATTATTGAAAGAGCAGGCTGCAATGTGATTGCCTTGTTTCAAGGCAGCCTGAGGCAAGGGACCCGGTTGGAAATTGCCGTTTGGTTTTCCAATCCATTAAGGGCCCTGGAGATTCGCCCTTTGCTGCCAGTTTCACTTTCAATTTCACCTTGACACTTCCTTTAATTTTGTGTAGGAAACTCAGTTACCAAGCTACAGATGTGATGGAGTTAGAAGTGGATAAGCTCCAGCTAAATTGAAGCTTAGAAAAGGAGAAACTTGTTCATCGGGTGCTCTCTGGGGAGGGTTGGCCCGGAGTTTTTCTGCTCTTTCCTGATTGGCAGTCGCAGAGAAGCGGCCCAGTGGTTCTGCATTCTCTTCCCAGCATTCTCTTTCCCCTGTGGCTAAGGCAGGCCTCGCAAAAAGCATCTCAGATACCAACTGGCGATAGCTCAGGTATCAGAGGGAAGGAGAGGGGAACAATTCCTTCAGGCTATCAAAGCACTGTTTTCTTTTTCACCTTGGTGAGCATCTGAAAGACATGCCTAGGCTTTCACTCTTGAGGAAAGTGATCCCCCATGCTGATCTCACTGGAGATGAGGGAAAGACACTTTTCCTATCCACCTACGTGCTCCTGACTGCAGAGAACTGTTCAAGGAAACAAAGAGGTGAACACACGATGATCTGTGTTTGCTAAAGTGTTATATGCACTCAGCAGGCAGCATGCTATACGACCTCCATTGCTCCAAAACTATTTTATGTCTTATTTTTTAAAAATAGTTATGCATTTATCATAGCAATCTCCAATTTCTGGCTGGGGATGAAGCTGATTTGTCACTTGCAACTACAATAAGAAAATTCCATTCTTCATTTAAATTTAAGATGGGGTCACCTGAAAGTACTAAAGGAACCAGTGAGCTGAGAAAAGACATCTATGAAGTCCCAGTAAATTCTGGAATGTGAATGGAGTTTAGGAAACGTGGAAACATGCCATAGCACACAGAATCCAGAGGAAAAAAAGCTGGAATTTTTTTAAATTTAAAATTGGTTGTAGCTCTGTATGCTATATGAATATTATATAAAGAGATTGTGGTTTGCCCCTTCATGATCTCTCGCAACTTTAAAAGATGTCATGATTAGATATGGTATCAGAGCTTACAATTCACAGTGTGGATTTGAAAATGAGCAAAAGGCGGTGTTCAGCTCTTGGTTCTAATGCTGGTGCTTGATTTGTCTGTTGAATATTTGAAACTAATTCTACAACATGGAGCTGTGAGAGCCCATTTGGTTTCTTGATTTAGTGCCTCTAAATCCATTCATCTCCATGCCTGGAGCTAATATTGTTTCCTAACACCCAACTCAACTGTGTAACACCCCGGGAGTCTTTGTGAAATTACCAATAATAAAGTACAAGTGCAGCTATTCATTAATTAGAAGAGAAAATTTATAGAGAAAAAAATAGAAAATGCAAACTTTGCATTTATTTATTCATTAAAGTATGTCTCTAAAGCTTTTAGCCCTTTCTGGGAGATAGTCACATCTAGCAGAATACTAAGGGGGAGGCAGAAGAGCGCCCATCTCTGTCCAATGTGAGAGCCTGCTGTTTGCAGGATACCAAACAGAGATTTAGTGTGGACTGGTGAAGTTTGGCAGTTGTGAGTGTGATTCTTAGTGCTTCCTATGTATAGCCATGTGATGTTGCATTTCTCCCTTCAAAGCCATAGTTCCCTCATCTATGGAAAGGGAATAATGATACTCCTTTAGAGAGAACGCTGTGGAATTGATTTAGAAAGGGTATAAAATGGTGGATAAAGGGGCTTGAGATATGTCTGCTTCTCTCTTTTTATTAGGTACACATGAAACCACTGATTTTGGCCCATTTTATGTTGATCTATTAAAATTTTTTAATATTTACCATGCAACAAAACCTTTATTAATATTTTTAACAGTGGTTCAGCTATTACTGAAAGTTGTAATTCCTAAACTTAAATAGAGCAAACGACTGTAGTGTAGAGTAATGCCGTCACTGTCCACTAGGAAGGCAGACTGAAGGACCAATAGCCACCCCTCAGACGGGGACCCGGTGCAGGGTTGACTCGTCCTGGATGTTGTAATCAGGGGGAGGGGGCTTTATGCTGGACTTTGGTCTTCACATTTGATGGTGTCACTGGCTCCACCTCTAGGGTGATGGTCTTGTGGGTCAGGGTCTTCACCATGAATTGCATTTTGCGCCGTTAAGGGATGTGATGAAGCTACAAACTGACAAGCATGTAGAAACACCTTGATGCAAGACCCACTGAACCAGACAAAGTCTCTTGTCACTCTGTAATCTATTTTTAATTGCTCCTTAATTCTGCCTCTGTAAGTCCACTATGAGGACAGTGGCTCACAGCTGTGCTGTCTTCAGCTTTGAATGTGACTCAGTGCGCAACACATTAGCTGATTGGAGGAGGACAAGGTTCCTAGGACAGGTGGCATTTTACTGGAAGGTTTGTGGACTTAGGGGAACTTAACCATCTCCTGCAGCAATCCCTTGTCTCTGGCATGAATCCTGGTAGCCTGCATTGGAAGCTCATGGCAATAGATTTGTAGAGAGATAAACCTACCAACATGTATTCTGGTTCTCAGTGACTTGGCTACCCTGGTTCTAGTATCTACCCTGGATGTACTTAAGGTGTATTTGTTGCAAGTCGTGATGTTTCCTTTTCTCATTCTGACTTCCATGAAGACAGGAGGGTCATCACTGATCTTTGCAAATTGTTTATTTCCTAATTTTGAATCCTGTTGCTGTTACTTCACTCTTGGCCTTTCATTGTCTATATATTGCACAAGTCTACAGAAACCAGGAGTTTTATGTCTGTTTTCCAGCAACTTGGGATCTGATTCTGGATTCAGTTCTTGTTGGTAATGGTTACAATAAAATCATCAGACCCAATATGAGCAAGCATTTAAAACCATGCATCCGTGAAGCAGTGCTTGGGGGAGGGGGGACAGACAATGTGAATAAGCTGTTGGAATAGTTCAATTCTTATAAAATAAGAAATTCTAAAATCATTTTATTATTAAACTCAATTCCCTAAGAGTTAAAAAACATGTGAAGCATTTACTGAAATGACTGGAAAATTTTTCCAGTTTGTCTCATTTCATGTGATTTATAGCCAGGTCTGTGATCTAATGGTACTGGGTAGTTGTTCCAGTTTACTTCCTCTTGGTGTGATAAAACACTGACCAAAAGCAATTGAGGGAAGAAAAGAGTTTATTGAAGTTATACTTCCAGGTCACAGTTCATTATTTAGGGAAGTCAGTACAGAAACTCAAGAAGATACATAGAAGAACACTGCTTTTTGGCTCCCTCACTGGCTTGACCAACCAGCTTAAAAAAGAAGGAATTATATCACTCCCCCCCCCTCCGCCATTTTCCAGGTAGCTTTCTTACATAACCCAGGCCCACCTGCCTAGATATGTTACTGCCAGGGCTCTGGGATGATTGGGCTCCCACATCAATCATCAACCAAGATGGTTTCTCATACAAAGGGTCACAGGCTAATCAGATAGAAATAATTATCCAGTGGAAGTTCCCTCTTTCCAGATATTTCTTAGGGCCACAGTAACTTTATACAGGCTTCTTGTTCATTTAAGCCACACCTTATATAGCTTCACTCAGAGAGATTTTGTAAAGATAAAATTAAATAATCTGTATAATACATTCACGAGTCTGTCTGGAAGATAATTGTAGCCCAGTAAGTTTTCAAAACTATTATTATTTCATATTATTGCTACCTTGCTGAGGTATGAAAATAGTTATTTTGTTATTTGTCATGTGGAAATGAAGAGTTTCAACTGCTGGAAACCAGGATATCCCTTTCTAGTCCATATCAACAAGTTGTGGTCAGTTTCCCTCTTTTCAGACTGCTTGTCAGCTTTGAGGTGCCTTTAGCTTCCTTTCCCTGGTGTACTGATGGTCACATGTGAGTTTTCAACAAATAAAACAAAGAAAGTTGTACTATTTTGATCGGCCATCAAAAATGTTTTTTTTAAATAAAAAATATTCAACGTTAGATTTTGTTTTACAAGATTTGAGAATCTCCAAAACCTCTAAAACACAATGTTTTTGCTCAAAATTAAAATAAAATAAATGTCCCTAAAACATAATTGGCCATGTTTATTTTTAGAAAAGAAGCTACAAATGGTGTTTGGATAATAACAATCTGTCCTTCTCCATAAATACACCACACTTTTGAACTGCAGGATGGAAGACAATAGAAAGATTCAATCTGACCATTGTTTCAAGTTCTGTCTACTTTGGAGATTGTTTCTTTGGTTATTTTCCCACTCTGTGTCAGTGGTGATCAGAGTGGCAATGGGCTAAACCCAGGTTCCTGTGTGAACCCATCTGTAGTCAGTGCATAAAGCCAGCAGCCACCCACGCATGGCCTTCACCCTCACCAACTCTACCTGTGCCTAGTCTGTTAAATGTGGAGAACTTGGGACCAAAGCAGCTTCCATACCTAGGATTTGTGCTTTCAGCAGCAGCAGAGTCCTCTACCAGTGCACACTTCTCTACTGCCTCGGGGCTAATTCCTTTAGCATGCATTTCTTCTGCTGGTCGCATCTGGTTGTAAGTGGAACCATTTGATTTTGCACCTCTTTTCAGGTTTCGATCCTTTCTAATGACTTCGAGGATTCTCCAGCATCTCCTTCCCTCTCCTGGGTTCCTGCAGCTCCTTTTCTGGGGTAGCTATCCTTGCTTCTCTGCCCTTGCTCCTGTCTTCAGAGTTGAGGGGTAACAGTGACATCCACATAGTCTTCAGACTGACATGGGAAATCATTTACCAATTTCTGTAATAAAACAGGAAAAACACAGAGAAAATCCCTATAGCTGATAAAAAGAAAAAAAGCAAGTCTAGGAGAAAAGGTCCAAGATGTTTGTATGAACAGAGAACATGTGGGAGGTTGTGTTCTCTTTCGAGTTCTCCTCTGAGTTTACATGCAGGCTGAACAGGTATTACCTGGTAGGCATTTACAGAATGGAAACTTTCATGTATCAAACACATGGTCACTAGTAGTTGTACACTTACTTGAAGTTAGAGTAATGGTGAATTCCGTGTTAGCACTAGGAAACTACTATTGTTGGCTACTTTCAATCCCAAGAATACAGTGCCAAACCATAGACACTTAAGAGGCTTGAGGGCTGGGATCCTGTGGAAAATGTCAATCACCAAGCCAGACTCACAGGCATTATTCCCACAAGTAGTTTCTAGGGATTAGCTAAGAGCCCAGAGGAAGATGTGGGGGAGGCTATTGTGCCTCAAGCTTGGAAATGGTGGTCATCAGTCACTTTAGTTCACTTTCTCTGGGGTAAAATTCTCATAAGGTAGAATATGTGCCAACACAGAGGAAGCTGAAATACTAAGGAAAAAAAAAAAAAGGAAAGAAAGAAACAAATATCTACTTACTCCAGGTTGGTTCCAAGTTGGAACTAACTCTGAACATCTTTTCTTGAACATTGGCCTTAGTTCTGATTTATTTGTCAACCTAAAATAAGGAGAAAATTGAGGAGAAAAAGATTTTAATGATCAGATAATATTTTGAGTTTTTTTCCTATCCAGATGCTATCCTTAGCTTTTTCTCTGGTAAAAAACTAGTAACAACATCAGTTGCCTCCAATAACTGCATTGAGTAGTACTAATTCCTTCCGTTGGGTATCTATAGGGTCTCATATTTCCAGCCCTGTTTAACTAATGAAAGAAAAGTAAGCAACAAAAAAATTCTCCCCCACTTTTAGACACATCACACTGGCTGTAAAGCAGTCCAATTGCAAGACAAATTTCTTCAGAAAAGTAAATGTAGCAGGCCAGATACTTAGTGATCCATTGTGAGCACCGGGACATTCTTTATTCACTTTGGAGGGGGTGGGGTGGGGGACTCTCTTTTTCACTGTTTCTCAAAGCACCTAACCTGCCTCTGAGGTGTTCTTCCTTGGCTCGACACCTTTATTTTCCCATTCATGTGAAATAGGCTCTCTTTGGGTCTGATGCAGCACTGACAACTTGTTTCCTGCGTGTTTGAGTTTGAGTGATAGGGTGTCTTTATACTCATCTTTGGTTTTGTTCTTTTGTCCTTTGGTGGTGGGAAGGTTGTTTTTTAAAACAAGTTCATAGGCTTTTTTTTTTTTTTTCTTTTCTGAGAATATAATTTCTTAGAAAACTCACTAAGTTTCATGTTGTAGGCTGCCAAGCTAGTTTGAAGAGCCAGCAATGATCTTCATTCTCAGGTATGAGTCTTAAGTTTGACATATGCTATAGTCCATAGTTTCCCCATCTCAGTGAATTCTCCCAACTCAGCGAAGGCTGTTTTAAGGCCAACGGATTGATTCTCTTGATTGTAAAGAATTACTGGATTTTTTGTGGACTTTTCCCACTCAAAGTTCCTTGTCATTTTATTTATTTCAGGTTTTAGGGAGTGGTTTTGGAAGAATTGGCTTTTTCAAGCTGTGAAACCTCAAATTTTGAGCTTCCTTTAATCCTGGAGTTCTCCTTAAGACTTGTTCATTCCTGCCTGATCTACAATCTTCCTCACAATTACTCCCTCTCCGCAGCGCCGAGCAGCCAACAGACACCAGCGACTCTCTTTTCAACTATTTCCCCTAGAGCTAGTTGCACTAGACACCTGGTCTCCCTTCTAGATTGCCAAAACCCGTCCTTTTTATGAATCATTTTGTTACAACAAAACAGGACCTCTCTGTCCTTCTAGTTCTATGCCGACCGAGTGCTAACTCAATGCCAAGTGCTTACTTGGTTTTCTTCTGGGAATATCCTGCTTTAAGTAGGATAATGTTAGGACTCAGAATAATATTCAGATTTATCTTAACTTTCCATTGACTGAATTGTAAGTTTTTTCTCTTTTATCTAAAAATCCAGGGCAAGCCAATCGGATACCCAAGTTGATGGAGCTCTGTCTTTAGTGTGTGGCTTCTAAGTTTGCTTTTTCTATCAATTTCCAGCTAGCATGAGTAAAAGAGCAAGGAGATATCCACAAAGGAAAATTAGGTACTCCAATAGGGCTCACCGCCTTTTATGTGTTGTTGTTGTGACTACATCTCACTGCAAAGAAGGCTGGGAAAATAATCTGGCTGGAAACTTGGGAAGAACACAACTAGATTCTGATAAGTAGCGTTGGCGGTTTCTAATACAGTGTCCCAAACAAGTAGAGGACTTTGCTTCTCTCATGTGACAAGAAGCCCCAAGGTAGGTTGCCCAAGTTGACGGACCTTCTCTGTGATGATAATATAGAGGCTCTGTTTTCTCCTCCATTCAGGCGCTGACTTAGGAAAACTGTGTCCTCTCTTGAGACTTCCAAGACTTAAGTTAAATGACCAATATTACCAGCAAGGGAAGCAAAGAAACTTTATGTTTTAAATATGCATGTTGTCATTGTGTTTAATATCTGTTCAATTAAAAAGTATGAAAGAGAGAATGGACATGAGGAGATAAATTGTTAATGTCTGTGTGCACAGCTAATACGATTATATATTCCAGAAAGACAATCTTTACCTGGAGTAGATCTCTTTTTTTTTTTTCTCCCAGAAAGCAATACATAAAACACTCCTTTGGGAAACACTAAGAGATATTTATTTGAAGTAAGTTAGCAACCTGCTCCTTGCCTAGAACACAGTAAATGATTAATGCATTTTTATTGAGTAGCTAAATGAATGAGCAAGGCTCTGATAAAGGTGTATGAATAGAAGAGTCCAAAGAAGGTGCCCTCACAATACTGACTAACATACAAATATACAGATCAGGATATCTGCTGTCTGAGGTACATATCATCTTCCCTCAGTATTCCTTATGAGGTACTTCATACCTTTAGAGGCCTTAGCAAATTGTTCTCAAATATCCTCTTATTTGCATCAAAAAAGCAAATAAACCTGTGGTGGTTTGAATAAGAATGCCCCCCCCCCCCAGGCTCATATATTTGAATACTTGGTCACTAGGGAGTAGAACTACTTTTGAAGGGTTAGGAGGTGTGGCTTTGTTGGAGTAGGTGTGGCCTCGTTTGAGGAAGTATGTCACTGGAGGCATTGGGGGGTGGAGAGGTGGGGGGGTAGGGGGTGGGGCAGCATAGCTTTGATGTTCCAATAGCCCATGCCAGGCCTAGTATAGCTCTCTCTTCCTACTGCCTGGGGATCCAGATGTAGAACTCTCAGTTCCTTCTCCAGCACCAAGTCTGCCTGCATGCTGCCATGCTTCCTGCAATGATAATAATGGATTGACCCTCTGAAACCATTAGCCAGCCCCAATTAAATGTTTTCTTTTTATAACGGTTGCCATGGTCATAGTGTCTTCTCACTGCAACAGAACACTGACTAAGGTAAAAGTTGGTACCGGGATAGTGGGGTATTGTAGTTTTGGGAGGATTGTGGAAGGACTTTGGGACTTGGGACTAGAAAAGCCATTGTGTGTTGAGAGCTCAGTGAGCTGTTCTGTAGGAGTTTGGAAAATAAGAATGTTAAGAACAGTG
>CABHPQ010167092.1:0-47622 GCA_902168405.1 Peromyscus aztecus | reverse complement strand
GGTGTAAAACCTCTTGGGTAAGTGGGAAACTTTTTAATATGTTCATACAAAACTAATCTGAAATAAAAAGTCATTAATTTCAAGACTTTTTAAAAAATTAGATAAAATTGGGAATTTCCTTTCACTGAACAGATTCATCAGGTTGTATTTATTTATTTATTTATTTATTTATTTATTTTTGTCTATGTAACAATAACAATCACTGAAAAGAGACCATGAATTTAGGAGAGAGAAAGGGAGGGACGCGACAGGGTTTGAGGGAAGAAGTAAGGAAAGGGAGAATTTTATTGTAATTAAAATTTAAAAATATTTTTAAAAATGCAAAAGGACTTCATTAAAAACAAAAGATCCAACGCCAAAACCTAAATAAATTGAATCAGTGCATATTCACCATAGTAATTACTAATTTTTGGATTGTTTGACTCCTCACTGGGGATTCCTTAAGTCCTTGTAATTTAGTCTTATTTTATCATTGAAATCCGTTTCTTTCAAGATTGATAAACAAATGTCATATTTTCATTTTTGGAGCATCAATGCTACCTTATGAAAAGTAAAGTTATTAAATGGAAATCACTAGACATTCAGATAACAAAGAATTTGGTGGTGTTTGCGCCTCTTTATAAAGTTGGCTTTTGTGTCTTGTAGAAATACACACAATGTTGAAATTTTGTCAGTGTTTCCTAGAAATTTCTATGTGTTGATGCTGTACTATGTATGTATAGTGGAATGTTCATATTCACATTCTAATTTTCCCATAATGCATAAAAACATTTTGACTAGATTAAAAATAGTAACTAATATACTTAACAGAGTTAAATCCATAAAATTCAAATATAAACTTTTAAATTGAACACTTTAAAAAGTATTTGTTGGCCATCAATGTTTATTGTTTTGATCAGTTTCTTCGTTTTATTGATTGATTTGCTGATGGGCAGTTTTGCTTTGTTCCTATTTAGTTCTTACGTTTCTGCATAGTTAGTTTCTAGATATTAACCTCTGTCTGCAGTAGTTGGTGAAGAATTTCTCCTATTCCATGGGCTGTCTGTTCATTCCACTGATGGTTTCCTATGCTTTTTAATTTTACACAATCCTGATTATCAATTCTTGGGGCCCTTTTATGTGTTATTAGCCGTTCAGAAAGTTCTTGCCTATGACTATTATGTCAGAATGTGGGAGTGGAAAGAAGTGAGGAAAAGTGGGCCCCAGCAACAACAAACTATGTTTGAAATGCCATAGTGAAACTCAGTACTTGGTATATTAGTTTAAAATATGTTAAAAACAAAAGCATTTAAACATTAAAGTAATCTTTATAATGAACACAAATCAGTTTGGTCAGCCAGTTTCCAAAAGGATGATATAACTTGTCATAAGAAATCAACTCCAGAGTCATAATGGAGTGCTATTTTTATTGTCAACTACATTTGAAATTGTCTATTTTTATTGAACAGTTGCCACTATTGAAAATAATAGAAGCAAGACATCTCAATGGGAAGACACTTATATTGCCTTTTAATTACAGTGAGAACTTCTAATCAGGAAGGCTATTTCTGTATTAGTTCTATAAGAGTTATGATTTAAAGAAACATTTATTAGGACTTCCTCTGTAGTTACTGGACATTTAATTTTCTAAGAAATATAATCCAATATAATTCATGCATTTTCCACAGAAGTGAAAAGATGTCATTACAATTTCAAATAAAATTGAAATGCTTTATTAAAACAGTCACATTCATGATGTAGTTCTGAAGGATGAGAGGTAAAAGATGAGCTGAGAGATAATGGCATTAGAATCTGTTAAATTCTGACAGAGGGGTGTCTTAGCTTGGTTTCTATTACTGTGATAAAGATCATGAGCAAAAGCACCTTGGGAAGAAAAGGGGTTATTTGGCATAAATATCCCAAGTCACAATCCATTAGGGAAAGCCATTGCAGGAACCTGGATGTTGGACTTGAAGCTGAGGTCATAGAAGAATGCTCCTCATGGCTGTGCATGAACTTTTAAATAACCCAGGGCCACCTTTCCAGTGGTAGAACTGCCATATTGTAAGCTGCATTTCCCCATGTCAATCATTAACCAAAAAATGCCCCCACTGACTTGCCTGCGGGCCAATTTGATGAAGAGAATACCTTAATTGAGATTCCTCCAAGATATGTCCAGATTTGTATCAAGTTGACAAAGCCAGTCAGCGCCGAAGACTGAAGCAGTGCTTCAGGGCAGTGTAGCAAAGGAGCGGCAGCAGAAAGGTGCTAATAAAATGTTTCAGAATAGAACTCAGTGGAGATTATGCACCTGTGTATCATCCTTGATTCCTAGGTTTCCTTTTTCTCTCTAGTTATTGAAATCAGACAAAAATTTCCAACCAGATGGACAGTTTTTTCATCATATTTTCATTATGGTCACCTATTGTTAAAATCCTTTTTATAATATTGAGGGGTTTTGCAATTATCTAGCTTTTGTTGTAATGTTTTAACATTCATCCAAATCAACAGAATGAATTTGAGAGGGGGGAATAGGAATAGAAAGTGAAAATGAACTCATTGGCAAGCTGAAGAAATGTAGGCATACGTGATCAGTCTTACCTCACCATCTCATTTTCTCTGCTCTTTCTTATCTGCCTAGACATGTCCAGCATAAATTATGAAAGCATTTGTTTTAGATCTGGCCCATTGGATTGCTGTACTGCCCAACTGTGTAATAAGAATTCTAAGGCTTTCAAACACTTCATATTGGCTACCAGTGATTGTTTACTGAATGGAAGTTTCAGCGGTCTTCAGCCCACAAGTGACAATCGATTGTCTGTCTTCTGTTTTACCCTTCTAGCACTGCCCCATCATCATCTCCAGCCCATTACAACCACAACCAGCAGTGCCTGCTGCCCTCACTCTCTGTATTAATGGTCATGATTATCTGTGGGGTAATTGCCCTTCTAGAGTCAGACAAAGCAGGCTGTGAGAATGGGAAGTCCTTTTATTTGGCCACAAGAGAAGCTGAGGTATAATACATAAGTTCAATGTTTAATTGCATTATCATTCCTAACCCATGCTATTTAACTCAAGCCAGAGTTTTAATTCAATTCTATTGCCTGTGATTTGTTATTACTTGCATGCCAACATTTCACCAGCTCTAATGATGCCACTTCTGGTCCTAACTCCTTGTCCACTCTTTCAGATCCCTTCCTCCATTCTGTGTTCCCATCTCTTTACTCTCTAATACTTTTCTGTTCCTAGAGCAACCTGAGACATTGTGTTCTCTTATTCTCTCTTAGACCATGGAACCCACCGTCTGCTTTGTAGATGACATCATGTTTTACTACAAAATTCAGAGGTTAAAGCCCTAAACCATTGTTACTGTATTTGGAGATAGGATCTCTAAGGGCAGAGTTAGATTAATGAGGTCACAGGAAGACTGTATCCAAGAAGGCTGGGTCCGTACAGGAGAAAAAGATTATGGAGCACCCACCCACTGAAATAAGGAGACAGTGAGAAAGCAGCTATCTGTAAAGGAAGTGACTTTCCTTCTCAACTGCACCTTCTAGCAGCTTCAGGACCATGAGAACATAAACTTCTGCATTTTGTTTAAGCTGGTATTCCATGACAGCATCCTAAACACATTAATAATAAGGTTGTAGCTTATTTTCCCATTTTTAACCTTAGTGCCTAAGTGAAAGGGTTTTCTTGATATTATTTTTAGTTGGTGTTACCTTCTGTCACCATTCCTGGGAAAGAGACAATTTTTCACTTTCTGGCCTGCTGTTATGTTCATCTCACCATTTAAAAGCTTCCTCATTTGAAGTATCTTTCGCCCCTATGGTCACTGTATAAATTCAAGTTCTTCCATCTTACTGAAATTATTCAAGAATTTCTCAGTCTCCTTCATTCTTTTTTGTTAACAGTGGCCTTTTCCAACTAGGTTTCTTTAAGATTTTATTTTCTTCCATTTTACCCTATAGTGAGATCCTGTGGTCTTTGAACACAGGCTTCCAATCCTACTGGGTAAAAATGAGGGCAGGGTACAGGAAACCAGTTAATCAACAAAGCAGAACACAAAGCATGATTTCAAGTCACTGTTCCACAGGGACCCTTTCCATTAAAGGTAACCTAGACAGAATGGTCACAAAAAAGATAAGGATGCCTCTCAAGGTCAGCAGCCACATCAATGCCTGCACAGAGGCAGCTGCAAGCACCCATAGAAGTGTCTGGAAAACCATGAGTCACAAATTGCTTCCCATCCACTAGATGAGAGTTATCAGCTAATGAGGTCTGAGTCATGTCAGCAAATCAGCTCTCCAATCACTACTACTGCAGGGGGAAAATGTATAAATTCCAGGAAAAAGAAGTGAACAAAGATTTACAGAGGAAGACCTTAAGGTTTTGGTTTTTGCCTTGTTAAACTATATTATCTATGAACATGAATCTTAAAATTATTTTTCATATATATATTTCATATCTATCTATCTATCTATCTTTTTGGTCATAAAAAAATTAAGTCCAATTTTTCCTCATACTCTTCAAAGCTTTAAAATTGTTTCACATATGGTCAAGTTGATATATTTTTAAATTCGTTAATTATTATTGTGTGTATGGTGTGTGTGTGTGTGTGTGTGTGTGTGTGTGTGTGTGTGTGTGTCTGCATGCCATGGTGTATATAGAGAGGTCAGAAAACAACATTGTGAAGCAATTTCTATGCTTTTGTCTTTAGACTATAGTTAGAAATTATGCTGGTTTAGTAAAGTGGTGGTTGTCGGTTCTTCTCCAAGATCCACGAGTTCACTAGTACAACTTCTGTACCAAAGGCCAAGTGATCACTCAGGGAGAGGGACTGACAGAGTGTAAGAGCCAAATGAACAGGAAGTTTAGTGTCTCCTAGGAATTTCAGAAACTACACATATGAAAGTATTGTCAACAGGACTGCCTACACATGAGCTGAGCAAGGAGGACACCAAAAGACATGCTAGTGTGGAAGAAAGTGGGAGTTGCTTCAAAGTCCTCAATTCTACAAAAAGATGTATGATCTCTGTGTGTGTAACATTATATAGACTGGGAAGGATGTATTTATATGTTTAGAATATTTACATAACACACACCAACACACAACACACACACACCCACACACACCCACCCCCCCCCACACACACACATCAAGAATTAATGAAAAAGTCCATGAATTTGGAAGAGAGCAAGGATGATTATATTGGAGGGCTTGGAGGAAATGATGTAAATATAATCTTAGAATATAAGAAGTTATTTAAAAATATGATAGAAAATGTCAGAACACACCATCTATCACAGACCATTTTTATTGGATTCCTATGTGTAGGAGCTTATATATTATATTTATATATATGCATATATATGTGCTTCTTGTGTTTTTTATGGCTCTTTTTCTTCTGTTTGTTTTGGGTTTATTTTATCATTATTCCTTAGATGCCTGGTTTCTTTCCTTTCTTTTTCTCTAGTATTGAAAATCGATTTTTTTCATATAGTGTATCATGATTATGCTTTCTCCTCCCCCAGCTCCTCCCAGTTCCTCCTCACCTCCTTTCCCATCAGGATCCATATCTTTTCTGTCTGTCATTAGAAAGAAAGACTGACATCTAAGGAACAAAAGTAAGATAAAATAAGATAAAACCAAAACAAACAAGGCAAAACAAGGACTAGGACAAAACAAACAGAAGAAAAAAAGCCAAAGAAAAAGTACAAGAAATCCACAAGACAGAAAAGGTGTGGATTTAGATGGGAGGGGGGTTGGTTAGGATCTCTGGGAGCTGGGGGAGGCCAAACCATAATCAGAATATGTAATATGAGAAAAAATATATATTTTCAATAAAACAAAAACCAGCCTGTCAAACAAAACCCACACATTTCAGTGAGAAAAACTGTCAGAACATGAAACTAATGGGATGGAGCTCTAGGAAACTGACCGGTGAGACTCCTACGGATGGGGAAACCTCTAGTTATTTATTGATTTTGGAAGTACAAACATAAAAGACCTCCATTCATCCTCTGGCAAAAGCGCTGCAGTGGATAAGCTCGACAGAAGCTAGCTGCTTTATATGTGGAAGCATGAGTGGAGACTGGGCGAGTCTGATGATGTCTTCAGCATTTTGTCTTCCTCATTGGACTTACTTTGCTTACCCATTTAAAGGCATTTGGTTCTCTATTTTCCCCCTCCAAATAGACTATGTATTTCTCACACATGGGGGTTCATCTTGGTCTTCCTAGAACCTCACAGTTGAGAACCTTTACTTGCTTGTTGGAAAATACATATTTATCGAATTGCAGACTTTCACGTGACCTGGGATGATAACTTACAATTCCAGCGTGGTGGCAGATGTTTGTGGTGCCCTGGCTTCGGGGGTAGGCACGAGAATGATCACAACCTTGAGACTTCTTAGTGAGACTCTGTCTCAAAACATTTCTCTCCAAAATATCATAAAAGAAAATCAGAAGTTTGCTGAACAGAGAAGAAATATAATCACATGAAATTTTTTTTTAAAAGAATCCCATGAATCCCTTTCTGACCTCTAGGGATGAGGATTTTTTTTCAGTTCTAATCTTTTCAAAGTTTATTGCATTTAAAGAAATAGTTACATTTGTCAAATTGAAAATGAAAAAAAGATGGTCTGATATGCAATAAATTATTGACTATCTTGCATGAATGGTTTGCTTAGTATTCCTAAAATTTACCTTTTTTTTTCCAAGCAAAGGAAAACAAAAATGAAAAATCAAAATAATATAGCACAAAGCCTAACTAAGATCTGGCCATTGTCAAAAGAGCTGAGGTCTGAAAAGAAAGAAATTAATGTTTGTTGTTGTTGTTGTTTTGTTTTGTTTTTAAATGTACAGGAAGTCCTAAAGGACAGACAATTCACAGTCATTTGTTCTCGGTTAGCTAAGAGCATTTCACATCAATTTTTAAAGAAAACTCTTTGGTATTAAGACTGTAACCATTCACATTGTGGGTGTCATTTTAGAGAATGGATGGCTGACTCTATGTATGAGCGTTTACATGTGGAAAGAGACTCTGGCTTTCCTTGAGGGTCAGCTCTGTGCAAGCCCAAGAGCATATTAAATGCAGTATTTTCTAGCTTTATTAAATATTCAATAGTTTTCTTTCTGCTACCTCTGTATCAAGGGCAAGGCCTGTAAACCTTGTTCCTGAAGCTCTGAAATGAGCTAAATAATCTATAAAAACATCACTTCTTTCACCAGCAAGAGCATGGAGGTTAGCATGGAAATACAAAGGGAAAGGAATGATTCAGCTCACACTTGTCCATTCATAGGTTATACAATTTTCCAGTCTTTAGTGGCCAAATATGTTCTTTATCTTACCCACATGCTCATTTCCTTAATTTGATCCACATATGGGAAACAAGCATTTAATTATTATACTTTTACTTTATAAGGACTTTTAAGAATCCGTAAGACGGTGAGGAAGAAAAGCTTAGGACTTTCTCATTCTCCAGTTTTATTATACCTTATCTATCAATAACCAAAGTTTAATATGTGTGTCTTTGCACATGTGAATAAAATACTGTTCACAAGTATAGTCTAGCATTTGTGTTCTAAGTCTTTATGTTCAGTAGAGTGAAAAATTATTGCTTAAAAGGACACATTTAGAGATAATATAGATGTTATAAAGCAGGCAGCTTTATTCTACTCTCCAAACCTCAGTTTGGTTCTCTGTAAGATGTTATTAAAGCAATTTGCTATACTCTTTGTCCAGAAGATTTAATGAAATAAAAGTTTATTGTTAAGAGATATATATGTTCTTTAAGTTTTGCCTAGTTGATATTATTATTAGTGTCACTTTTAGAATTTAAAATTGCATCTTGGTTTTTAACATTATTCCTTTTCTTACATCAGGACAGAATTTCTACTGGCAAGGTAAAGCTATTGCTAGCTTTTTACATTTTTGCATTGTCCTTACCAGTGGCACATGCCTGAATTTCTTAATTTCCTGATGTTCTTAGTTCAACAGACTGATTTTGAGAAAATTGGTTAAGAGCAATAACAAATAATACATAGATACTATGGTTCTCTGTTAGGTTACATTAAAAAGAGTATTATTTTGACATTATTTTAAAAAGAGTATTATTTCCACAATTCTAGTCATAGTATTCAGAAGCATTTGACATTCAGAAACAAGATTATTTCCTACTAATGTCTGAAGTTTAAACCCCAAAATGTGACCAAACACTGACATCATCTGTGTAGCTTTTCTGTTAGAATTAGCACATTATTTTTAGGAAAGACAAAAAAATGAAATATTGTGATGACTTGTGATGATCTCTATGTACTGTTGTGTGCACAGTAACGTTTGTGTATTCATGCACTTGCCACACACACTTCTAAGTACCAAGTAGGTTTTTAATCCTTTGAAATCTGTATTTTATTTTACTTTACAAAAAGAATAAAAGTGGATTATCTCATTCAGCGAGCCTCTTCATATCTTCTTCCAGACTCTGCATAGTATGACATTGTGCCTCCTTCCCTCAGGAGGTTACGTGTTCACCCTTCGCATCTCTGGCGTTGACTTGTCCTAGAATCACTGACAATGTCCCAGTCTTATTTACTTTGTCATATTCTTCTCTTCACAGCTTTTATTTTTCTTCCCATGACATTGCTTCCTTTATTTCCATGAGCCTCCTTAAAAAATCTATTTGAAGGAAATGCCTAGCTGTGAAAAAAGGAAGCAAGAATGAATGTAGTTTTATGCTTGACATGACTGCAACTTTTAACATCATTTCTCAGTACTTACTAGCCTCAATGCTTTTAGCACAAAAGCAAATTAAAGTTACTATGAAAAAGCATAAAAGTTAGTAAAGAAGAAAAGAGAATATGGCAGAAATGAATGTCACAGTAGAGAGATGAATGAGAGCTGACAAAAAGAGCTTGCTTGCGTCTTTTTGATCAGGGACCTTTTTAAGGACCACATGATTTCTGAGTTGAATCTTCAATTCTGTACATTTCTTTGCTAGCACAACAGCTGTATTTAAAAGGAAAAAAGAACCATATGTACATGACTGGTACATCATGGAGATGGTGATATTCACAGTGGGAAGGGTAGATCAAGAAGGTCCATGTGAAGAAGCATTTTGAATAATAGGTAAAGGATATTATGGGTTAGCAAGTAATTAGAAGCTATTAAACTATTTTGAACAGATGGGCAGAGTCACATTTGTTTCTTTAAAGGGGTGATTATTCCAAGTAATGAAGAAAAGTTAATTAAAGGCAAATTAAAAGCTAAGCCCTTGGCTCCAGGAATGGAGAAAAAGGGATCATGATGTCATAGACATTTAGAGTCAGAATTTACAGGTTTCGGTGATTCAACAGATGGAGGCGTTGAGGGGAGAAAATGAGTCGTTGTGTCTTTTTGGCTAATTGGAATAGAGTATACAAAACAAGAAGAATGTATGATTAAAAGCGTATAGTGAAAAAGCAGACTTGAACAATACATTAGGAAGTGTGCTTTGATGTTTATCAGAATTTCAGTACAAAAACATGTGCGCACCTGTTTTGATTGCCTTCATATTGCAGTGAATAATGTGAAGGGTGTTATTGATTTGGAAATAAAGATTATGAATCATAAACACAAAGTATCAGCTGGAGAGTGACATTATAGTTGCTATTGGTACGTTGACGGTTGCTGGACTCACAGAAGTAAATGAGATCAATTCATTTCAATAAACCCCAGTATTTGGGCAGTGGGCCAAATCTGTTGTCTATTCAAAATTCCTGTGAGTCTTAGAATTCCTTAGATTAGAGCCCAAATTGTTCATGTTTGTGAAATGTTCTTGGCAAAGTAAGCGCATATTGTTTATAATCTAATAAAGGAGTCATCTGTGTTGCATATGTCCTGGAGACATTGTGAGCCAGAAGAGTTAGTCCTCTTATTAATTTATAAAAGTTCTGGGACTCAGTGGTTTTCCTCAACTAGAAATTGCCCAGTGATATAAGCATACATATTTTCAATTAAAAACAAAAATCTTAAATAAAATTAAAAATTAAAATCTTAAAAAGAAAACTAATTCTGAAAGAGTAAGAATAAAATGAAAAGAATAGCATTATTGTCTACTTTTTCAAATATCTTTCTTATTTGGCTCGATACAAGACAATTATTTTAAGACTCTTTTGCCTGATTCTGCAGTCAAACTGTTGAGATACCATATCCCAGAGCACTAAAAAAAAATTCCACTGTAAACTAGTAAGGCAATGAGAGGAAAATTAAATATCATTTCCTAGTATTACTTCAGTGCTATTATTTGTGAACCCCAGAAAAGGTCTAAGGATCATTAGCAGTCCACAGACCACAGTTCATGATCTGTTGCTCTAGTAAAATTGTGAAGGGAAGCAACACTAAGGCCCATCTCCAGTGCATCTCCATTGCATTGTTGACTGATCTCTTCTAGATTTTAATTAATGTGCTTCTTGTAACCAGATTCAAATTTCCACAGCCTATATTACTGCTTTTGTGTCATACCACAAACTTCCCTGTGTCTCCTGGGGAGGATTACCAAATATATGAAAAAGTGCACATAGCTTTCAGTCAGAGCACAAAGTGGGACTGTAGTGTCACCTAACCCCAGGCACAAACTAGCTAACCCCAGACACAAACTAGCTAACCCCAGACACAAACTAGCTAACCCCAGACATAAACTAGTTAACCCCAGACACAAACTAGCTAACCCCAGACAC
This sequence comes from Peromyscus aztecus, assembly GCA_902168405.1. Lineage (NCBI taxonomy): Eukaryota > Metazoa > Chordata > Mammalia > Rodentia > Cricetidae > Peromyscus > Peromyscus aztecus. The sequence goes on along the minus strand of CABHPQ010167092.1, from coordinate 36,924 downwards.
AAACTAGTTAACCCCAGACACAAACTAGCTAACCCCAGACACAAACTAGCTAACCCCAGACACAAACTAGCTAACCCCAGACACAAACCAGGATGCCTGCTGGAATGTAGCAGAATGGACTGGGGGTCCTCACTTGTACTGACTAGCCAAGGGGGCACATGTCTGCTACAAAATCCACAATCTAGGCTTCAGATCCTAGATTGTGATGGAATAGGTGATTTCATCTCAAGACACACTAAATCACTTAAAACACAAGTTTACATATTTTATTAAAAATGGAAATTTGGAGAGGCATTTTTCAATAATTGAAATTAGAAATTGGAAGTCTGGCTTTTGTCATGAATTTATGGAATATAGCTTTTAAATCATACTTATAAGTGAGAAGTGGCATTTTTATTTTTGTATAGATAAACAATTAAAAACTAATTTTGCAAAATATGTGTATAGAAAAACATTTTAAGTCTTATCATGAGATTTAGAAAACTAAAATTGCTCTGTGTATCATAACTGATGATTCTCAATGCTGGTTACATGACGATATTCTGGCATTTATTGCAATAACACTAATAAATCATGCAAACCTCCCTTGCTGTATCTTCCTAAATTATACTTAGATGTGAACAGACTTTAAACAATTAGGATTCTCTTAAAATTAGTCTGAAATAAAAATATAAAGGGCATGTTGTATATTCATATTGGACAAAAATATTTAAAAAATACAGAGTAAAAAACAGATTATTAGGGCATACATGAATGTTAATGGTCCAGTCAATACCTGACAATATTTTCTTGTTTGCATAATGGATGTTAAGTTATGTCATATTAATTTCCAGACCTATATTCATAATATAATAATTTATTTACATAATCTGTACTTGTATATTATATGTCATGCATAAAGAGGTATATGTATCACATGTCATATACATGCTTATAAATAGAAGCTTGAAACTTCATCATCCCCACTGATGTCTGAACCTTATAATCATGTGCAGAGGCTCTACTGATGTGCAATCAGCTTTCCTCACTCTAATATGGTTCTATGAATTCACAAAAACCTGGGGATCTATTTTTAAATGGAAGAACAGGATGATGCAAGCTCGATGCCTCCAGTCTGAGAAGGAGCTCAAGCCGTTCTCAGTTCTCCATGGGAACAGGAGATTTGATGCCTAGTTACATCTGTCTGGATGACTCTGAAGGGTAGACTCACTAATGAAGGAGATGTGCTTTTTCGTCTTCTAGGCCATAGCGCTGTGAAAAGCACAATGCTCTTGTTAATTATGGCAAAGCTTGTGCATAAGACTTGAATATGTACACAACCAAGAGCATCTACTGAGTTTAAGATGCTGTAGGAGAAAAAAAAAACCAAAAAAAAAACTCTGCTATATAAGTTTTGACCAGAAAATAAAACCAGAAAAATGTTCAGAGTGATAGGTTTTTTCAAACACTAAATTTAATATTCTCTTAGTTATTGTCTTATTTAAATTTTATTTTAAAATTAAACTTATGATGTGTGATTAAAATTTTTGTATGAAGATCTAAATTCAGACAAGAGTCTCCACTAGCAATACCCAATCCAATGCTACTGCCTTATACCTATATATATACTGCTACTATAACATAGTATTTCTGTTTGTTTCCTTAAGTGTACATAGAGAAACAAAATTACACTGTATATTATTGTCCCATCTGTTTTATTTTAACACTATTATTTAGGACTATTTCATTTCAATACATGTTAACCTATGCCATTATTTAATGCTATCTTATGGGTATACCAACAACTCGTGCATCTGTGCATCTTTCAAAATACAATTGCTAACTAATTACATCTCCTTATACATTCATTCTTCCTGTGCTTTAATATGGACATTTAGTACAACAGATTTCTTAAAGTGCAAATATTGTATCTGGGTCTTCATGAGCATCTGATACCTTGATCCTGAATATTCTTGCTCTTTGCCTGTCTTTGCGTCATTTATTTAAGAAAGAAAGCAATGAAAATATAGTAGAAGTGTGGCATCCCAATTTGAAAATATATCATGTCCTTAGATCATAAATTAAAAGTGGATTTTTTTTCACTTGGAATTAGCAAGTGAAAAATCCTGCATTACATATTAAAGTCACAAAGAAACATCTCCCATAATGTTAATTTTCAAGCATTAACTTGCCTGATTGACTTAATAAGATTGATTTTATTTTCTTCATAACAAGTTTCCCTTTAAGGTTTCTTTCTATGGTAGGTCAAGTTTTCTGATCAGGAGTTATTAGGTAAATGAGATGACAGATTCTGCTTTGGGACTATTGGAACCCTACCATAGTCTACTAATATATTTTTAAAAAATCTATCCTTTTATTGAGTCAATATCAGAAACTGAATAGTTACTTCATGCTTTTGGCCTGGTGGGGACAGAATGTGTAAATCCCTTATTTGGAGAAAATTGCTTTTAAGTGAAATTTAAAAAAATGTGAAGAAATCATATCAATGAATATAGGTTATAGGGACAAAAATAAGAGACATGAATCAACTGGAAAGCTTGGTATTTGTGAGTAAGCTATAGAACCCAATTTCATTTACTTTGATTCTAATGGGAAAGAGAAAATGATGAAAATAAGAATAGAATCTCTTATCAAAAATCTCTTTATATATACATATATACATATATATATATATATATATAGTGTGTGTGTGTGTGTGTGTGTGTGTGTTTGTATTACATAAATTGATATAGTCCATGCAATGCCCTGACTCTGAGGACTTGCTCATCATGGCGCTAACAGAAGAAGGAGAAGAAGAAGAAGAAGAAGAAGAAGAAGAAGAAGAAGAAGAAGAAGAAGAAGAAGAAGAAGAAGAAGAAGAAGAAGAAGAAGAAGGAGAACTATCTACTTCCTGCAGCTAACCATGGACACTAGACTTGAGGAAAAAGTGTCTATACCCATTAGAGTCACAACTCATTTTTTTTTTAAAGGCGTAAAAACTTCCTGGAATTATGCAGCAATTCTCTGAATTCAGTCCACATGACACACCTTGTCTGAAAGCTTTCGAACCCTTTAATTATTTAACTTGTGTAATTTTATTTCCATTTCATGTCTTGAGAGTCTGTGGTGTTGTCATGATGGAAAAGCAAGAGAAATGGCAATGTGATGCTGCCCAGTTCCTCTGTCAGACAATATTAATAGAATGTCTATTTACAGGATGGATGGGAGGCGCTGCTGGCTATATTTGGAAAAAAATGGACCTCTTTTGGTTGATTCTGTTGTAAATTTGACAATTTCCTTCAATTAATTTATTAATTTCTGTTAATTTTTAATTGGCATTTTTACCCCCAAAGAAATATAATTGCACCTTATTTTTTCTCATTTATTTATCCTCTGACTAGTTCTTCCACCTATATTTTCATCTCTACTACCTAGGCACCAATGACCATTCCAGGAGTAGGAGATTAGAAAATGGATATGACATAATTCCAGTTCATAATGACTATGCAGCTCAGTGAAGGAGAAAACCAAATTATCTCCTCCCCAATTTCTTTCCTTCTAATTTGTTTTTCTTAATATTCACTCGAACTTCACATTTGACCATTTCAGCTCTATTCAGTGAGCCAGAAAAGAAGACATTTTCTGTACCAGAAGAGCTTAAAATAAAGTTCAGATAAATCACGTCAAGTTGTTACTAATGCAGCCAATGTTTGCCTCTGGGTGATTGCAATCTTCAAAGCTCCTAGCATCACCCATTCGTTTGATATGTAAACTAAATTGCTAATAAACCAAGCTTCTCTTCATCCCACAGGAGACAGCATACTCATTCCTCTTAAGATTTTCACTGATGTCAAACTTCTGATGACTTCTACCCTCACTGAATACTCTGCTCTGCGTTTGAACCTCTCTGGCTGTCTTGTCTCACAGATGATTTTCACCTTTTGTCTTCACATGGCCCAATGCCTTTATGATTTAAAGCAGAATTAATAGCTTTTGGCTGTGGTAAACAGAGGTGGTGTTATCTTACGCTGCGATACTGTCCTTGCCTGTCCAGTGTTCTGCTGTCGAGCCTGTGCGGGTAATTGTTTGATTCACACCATCAACTTCTGCTCCTCCTTAGATGTTTTGCCTTTTTCCTCCCTTCTCCAACTTCAGCTTCTACCCTCTCAAGCATCCTCTACTCTCAAGCAGGCAGATGACAATCTCTAACTCCTCTCATGTCATATAGCACACATGTTCTTTCTTACAACTCTCGCATTTTAGCTCATGCCTGGACTTTAACTTTGAAACAATTTTAAAAAATTGTTTATTTTTCTGACTTTATATAAACATAACAGTTATCTGCTTCTGGAATAGAGGTCTCTTTTTTGTTAACTGCTAAAAGCCTTAGCTTGCTTATTTATTTATTTATTTATTTATTTATTTATTTATTTATTTATTTAATTGAAATAGATTCTTCTCTCATGCATTACATCCTGGCCACAGTTCCCCCTTCTTCCATGTTTCCTAGCTCCTCCCTACTTCCCCTCTCCCCCAATCTACTCCGCTCTGTTTCCTCTTCAGAAAAGAGCAGACCCCTAGAGACAGCCAAACAGAAGAAAACAAGACAAGGCAAAAGCACTCATATTGAGGGTGGACAAGGCAACTCAAGAGGAGGAAAAGAGTCCTAAGAGCAGGCAAAAGAGTCAGAGACACACCCACTTCCACTCTTAGGAGTCCCACAAAAAAAAAAAAAAACCAAAAAAAAACAAAACAAAAAAAAAACAAGCTAACAGACAAAATATATACACAGAGGACCAGTGCTGTGGATATCTGTATGCTGTGAATGTGTTGCTCTGATTGGTTAATAAATAAAGTGCTGATTGGCCAGTAGCCAGGCAGGAAGTATAGGCGGGACAAAGAGAAGAGAATTCAGGGAACAGGAGGGCTGAGTCAGGAGATGCTGCCAGCTGCCACCATGAGAAGCATAATGTAAAGTACTGGTAAGCCATGAGCCAAGTGGCAAGATATAGATTTATAGAAATGAGTTAATTTAAGATATAAGAACTAGATAGCCAGAAGCCTGAACCATTAGGTCAAACAGTTTAAATAATATAAGCATCTGTGTGTTTATCTGAGTGGCTGTGGGTCCGGGCTGGACTGGAGATAACTCTAGTTACAGACCAGGTACAGACCCAGGCAGGCCCAGTGTTGCTGCTTCAGTTTCTGTGAGCCCATGGGAGCCCTGCTTAGTTGATTTGGTGGACCATGTTCTCCTGGTGTCCTCCATCCCTTCCGACTCATAAAATCTTTCCTCCTTCTCTTCCATGGGGTTCCCTGATCTCTGAAGGGAGGGACCCAAAGGAGACCTCCAATTCTGATTCTGTTTTCCTGCACAATGTCTGGCTGTGGGTCTGCATACCAGTGACAATGGGACAGGGATTGCTGTGTGAGTACAGCAGACGATAGTTGGAAATCATTGTTTTACAATGTTAGTAATACCATTCTCCAGCAGATTTACAAAGTACCTAAAAGTGAAAGCTACACATAGCTATGATACAGCAATAAAATATGATGCAAAATACAAAATTATGGCATGGTCCAGCTGTGGAGTCCTAGGCCCAAGACTCAATTCTGAGGACCCCAAAGGAATCACTCCCCCAAAAATCAAATGGGAAAAGAATTTGTGAAAATCAAGATAGGGACTCTAAACAGACTGACAGTTTGGGGGAGATGAGGAAGTAGTCCTGTGATGGTATTTATGAGCTTTAAGTGTCGGTATCAAGAGGAACAAGCGGTCTTGGTCAAACTGTGATCTGATTGATCATAATTATCTCAGGATTGGTCATGTAGATCTTATTAGGAGCAAAGAAAGTTGATGAACTCTGTATAGTGATTTCAACTCATCACAAGAGTTTTGTAGTCCACACCTGTTGTTCCTGGAATCCAAGATGACTGAAGAGGAGAGTGACTCACAAGGAAAGAGACATGAAAGCAGTGATGCTAAACTTCCATCTTGCTCTTAGTTATTACTTGAGCATCTGCAGATGCTTTTGGCAGAAGCATCTTCTAAGTTCTCATTATAGTTCTTTAATGTTTTTAAACCTCTGTGTTTATTTCATGCATATGGGTGTTTTGGAAGCTTATATGTCTCTGCACCTCTAACCAAGTTCCTCTAGAAGAGCATCCAGTGCTCTTAACTGCTGAGCCACCTCTCCAGCCCCTTGTTATGGTTCTTAAAATAATGGTGACACAAATATCGATAGCTACATGCAGCAAAGGCTTGCAGGAACAGCTGCTGGTCTCCAAACCTTTATGTTTTAAACTTGTTTGCATTTATAGGTTGTTCAGATGTCTTATTCACTCAAAAACTATTTTTGAAGAAAAAGCAGAATTACATCAAAGTAGATATAAACAGCCAGACATGTGTCTATTGAGCTGGTAAATATTTATTAGTAAGCCCCTAGGGAATTTTATTTAAGTATATGGATGGATGTTTGTAAGTTGAAAACTCTTCCAGCTCATTAGATAATTTGTTTTATCTGTTTTCTGAAAAAAACACACAAGAAATTGGTTTTCGATTTTTAATATGCATATTAATCACCTAAGAAGGTTGTTAAATGCAGATTTCCTCTTCCGGCAGAACAAAGTCTGATATCTCATGGTGGTGGGGAGTAAAGAATTCATACTTTTGTATATTCTTCAGTGGATTTTGTTGAATGGAGCTTCGTTCTACCTTTTTCTAGGAGCAGGGTGGCTAACTTAAATTGTTTCCAAATACAACTGCTTCAACTCACATAAAAACTGTATTCTAGAAGAGCATTTTGAGGTAATAATTGTATTTTATCTAAATATATATCTATGTTTTAAATTAAGAAAATCACGTTAGTATGCATTCTGCTTTTATATCATCTCAACTTAGTACAATAGTTTCAAACAAGTAAATCATGTAGAATAATGAGCTCAAAGTAGCACTATCAGTAATTAAGTGCCTCTAAAGCTATAGTTCTCAACCTTGGGGTTGTGACCTCTCTGGGAGTCAAATCATCTTTTCACAGGGTTTGCCTAAGACCATTGGAAAGCACAGATGTGACAATTCATCACAGTAGCACAATTACAGTTATGAAATAGCAATGCCAATAATTTTATGGTTGGGGGTCACCACAACATGAGGAACTGTATTAAAGGCTCACAGCATTAGGAAAGCTGAGAACCACTGATCTAAAGTCACTTTATAGCCATGTTTTAATACCACCAAGATGATACTTCTGCTTAATAATATTTCCTCAGAGAACTAGATTAACCTTTACAAAGACAGTCTGTGTGGTAGATGGGGTTTATAAATAATAGTCTACCCACTGCTGTTGGCAGATTTGGAAACCCTGCACCTCTTGTGGTGTTACAACCAACCATCAGTTGAAAAAGAAAAAAAAAATTAAAACAACTGGCTTGAGATATAGCTTGACAGATAGAATTCTTTTCTACCAATCATAAAACCTCGAGTTTGAGCTCTACTACTGCAAACCCAGACTTGGCGGAGTATGTCTGTAACCCTAGCATTTCTGAGTTGGAAGCAGAAGAACCTGGGGTTTACAATCATCATCACACACATAGAGAATTCAAGGCTAGTCTGAACTATGATATCCTTTCTCAAAACAAACAGCCATAGAATGATTTTTTTAACGCTTCTTACATGGTTTTAAAACTCTTCCCTTTCTGTACAGTTGACTTCTGCTCATCCCTTTTCTAAGTCTGTGGACAAAGGTCTCATGGACCCTTCATCCCACGTACAGTCTACATTTTATACTTTCAAAATCTCATTTATTTTTGCTTTACTGAATTTGTGACAACTACCATTATAGATCTTTTCTGTGATTAATGAATTTTATGTCTGTATCTTTGGTGCCCTGTGAATTCCTCAGTAGATTCTGTTTCATTAACTGCTATTAAATTAAAAGCTTGACCTGAGGCCTGGCAAGGAGAAGCATCTAATATGCTCTATGCATGCATTAATGAATGATGGTGAGAAATGCCAAATTATAAAAGTATCATTGGTTTTTTTTTTGACAGGCATCAATGCTTATTATAGAACTGTTTTGTTGTTTGGATATGGCAGGCACACCAGGAGTGTCTGAAAGATGAAACTATTAGGATGTCTCATGTAATGATACCATTTAAGACCACAGAGTCAACTGAAAAAAAGTGATTATTGAAGATCAGTAGAAGCAGACCATCGAACTACAGCTTAACTACTAGACCCTAGACTTTGCATGCTAAAATATTATGCCTAATCTGAAATGCTGGAGACAGAATGGCCTTGTGGGGACTGTGGGAGAGTGGGTGGGGAGAAGAGTAGGGTCATAGGCAAGGCTCTAGTAACAAAAGGTTTCAAATTTAATCAGAAACAAATACAACTTTCAAATCTAGAGCGAAAATAGGGGTGCAGTTCTGAATGAATTACCACTCTCAGAAAATTACAGCACATCATCATTTAGTGTATGTAAAATTGTAATGATACTAAGTCTTACAACTGACTGAACAAGCTGTATATTTATTTGTACATGAAATGAAAAATTGAAATGGATAAAGTTAGTGTCTCAAATGCCCCTGTAAAACGAACAGTTGGACTATAATGCCAAAACCAAAGGTGCTTGGAAGATGTGCACAGGGGACAGGCCAAAGCTGTAGAAGTCACACTTCTTCGATGTTATAAGATGAATGTTCTCAGACTACATAGGTAGCTCTTTAATTTGGGGTGGTTATCTAAGGCAGACAGTCACAGTCCTGATTAGTCATTTTGTGAGGTCCTCACAAGCTTATTAAAGTAAAAAGAGGGAGGGGGCTGTTTTCTTGAGACACAGCTCAGCCCTTCTCAGTGGCATCCGTGCTTGAAGAGCAGCTGTAAAGAGACAGATTGGATATTGGAAATATTCCCATTATTTCCAACTAAGAGACTCCTGCTTGATTACAATTTCCTTTCCCTGGTGACTCCACTGTTTATCTAAGAAAGGAACAGCTTGCTCATTCAGCAAGTATGGCTTCGGAGATATTGGAAGGATAGTACAAGAGAATAGTAGAGGTCTCAGCCATTCTGCAATGCCTCCTGTGAAGGACAGCAGCGCCCTTCATTCCAACACCTGCATTCCAAATATTCAGATCTGTAGTATTAAGAGCTGTGTGGCCCTGGTCTAGGGGAAGGGCTTTCAACAATTCGTATTCTTCTTTTTGGAATTTGATAACTTTAAGGCGTGGAAGCTTTGGCTGAATTTGTCAGGTTATTGCCTGCACCTGTCACTTTACATAAACTGACTTAGGAAAAAGGGATGTGAATGCTCCTGACCAATTCCTAAATTGTAAAATGGGGATAGTGGTAGCGTAGCTGGGAATTTCCCTGTGTCCTGCCTGGCCTGAGGTGAGTACAAATCTTTCCTACTCCCCCAAGTAAACACATAGAGGCTTATAGTAATTAAAACTGCTCGGCCATTAGCTCAGGCTCATTATTTACTAGCTCTTACACTTAAATTAACCCATAATTCCTATTTATGTTTAGCTATGTGGCTCGGTACCTTTTCTCAGTTCTGCCTTTACATCTTGCTTCCTCTGTGTCTGGCTGGCGACTCCTGACTCTGCTCTTCCTCTTCCCAGCATTCCTTTAGTCTGCTCACCCAAGCTATTCTTTCTGCCTGGCTACTGGCCAATCAGTGTTTTATTAAACCACTGTACAACAGCGTTGTCCCACAGCAATTGTCTGCACCTGTCACTTTATATGAACTGACTTAGAAAAAAGGGATGTGAATGCTCCTGATCAATTCCTGAATTGTAAAATGGGGATAGTGGTAGTGCCGCTATGCAGATCGATGTGAATCAGTTCAACAGTGTGTGGTTTTAGCTAGAAGTATATAACTGGGAGTTCTTAGGACTAATCTGCATTTGTAGGTATGTATGCTTTTATATATCATTAACTGAAGAAGTAGAATCATTAATTTTGAAAAAAATAGCTTTATAATCTATTACTTCAGCATTTTCAAGTCCTTATTTTAAGCATAGGAAGATAATTATATTTTAATTTGTCTCCCTAACTCAGTTTCTCTCCTTTAATTCTTGCTGGTTGAGTTTGCCCCCCACCTAGATTTACTTAATTGGGCAGTTTCTACCTTCAATGTACTGTTATACACTGCAAGTATTCTTTTCATGTTCATATTGCGTGATATCCAAAACATTTACAGAAACCGACAGTTACATGTGCCTGACTCCTAAATTTCCACCATTGTAATCTGACTTACATGTGCAGTTTTAAACCTTTTTTAAAAAATTTCCACATCATATGCAATTGTCAAAATTGGAGCTATTGTCATAATTTTGTTTCATTTTTCAGAATGTTGTCATTAAAAATTGTTCTGAAATAATTTTTATGGTTTCTTCACAGTTTTCCCCTTTCACACAACATAAAGTAAAGCTTTGTCTATATGTGAGCAAAGACAAGAGTTTGGAGAACCTTACAGGCCCAGCCTGGTTAGCATTTGAGAACCATCCCAAGTGAAATCCTCAAATATCCCGTTTTCCCTTTGGGTTGATGGTGATCAGTGTCTTCTGGATTCAGATATAAATCTATGATGTTTCAGGTCACTGTATTTCTGTTTCTTTCTTTCTGCAGTTTATTGCTTTTGCTTCTTTATTCTTCATCTTGGTTTCCATCACAACCTTTTGCCTGGAGACACACGAAGCTTTCAATATTGTTAAAAACAAGACAGAGCCAGTCATCAATGGCACAAGTGCTGTCCTCCAGTATGAAATCGAAACGGATCCTGCCTTGACGTATGTAGAAGGAGTGTGTGTGGTGTGGTTTACTTTTGAATTTTTAGTCCGTATTGTTTTTTCACCCAATAAACTTGAATTCATCAAAAATCTCTTGAACATCATTGACTTTGTGGCCATCCTCCCCTTCTACTTAGAGGTGGGACTCAGCGGGCTGTCCTCCAAAGCTGCTAAAGATGTTCTTGGCTTCCTCAGGGTGGTTAGGTTTGTGAGGATCCTGAGAATCTTCAAGCTCACCCGCCATTTCGTAGGTCTGAGGGTGCTTGGACACACTCTTCGTGCAAGTACCAATGAATTTTTGCTGCTGATCATCTTCTTGGCTCTAGGAGTTTTGATATTTGCTACGATGATCTACTATGCTGAGAGAGTAGGAGCTCAGCCCAATGACCCTTCAGCTAGTGAGCACACACAGTTCAAAAACATCCCCATTGGTTTCTGGTGGGCTGTGGTGACCATGACTACCTTAGGCTACGGGGATATGTACCCCCAAACATGGTCAGGGATGCTGGTGGGGGCCTTATGTGCTCTGGCTGGAGTGCTGACAATAGCCATGCCTGTGCCTGTCATTGTCAACAATTTTGGAATGTACTACTCCTTGGCAATGGCGAAGCAGAAACTTCCGAGAAAAAGAAAGAAACACATTCCTCCTGCTCCTCTGGCAAGCTCACCTACATTTTGCAAGACAGAATTAAATATGACTTGTAACAGTACCCAGAGTGACACGTGTCTCGGCAAAGAAAACCGGCTTCTGGAACATAACAGATCAGGTAAGGCACGATTTCAAATGCATCCCGTGGAATACTTTGTAGATCAGTGTATCCTGTAGGTAGAAGGTAGCTGTGCTTGTTTTCTGTGAATACACAGGAATTTTCAGTTTCACCTCCTCGTAAGTGTGTGTTTGTGTGAGGCTTGTAGGTAGCTAGACTGTAGCGTTTCTACATATAGATCTGCAGAGCAGGTCTGTGGGGTTTTCTAACGCTGGTGGGACTGACCTCTGCTGATGGTGCCAATATTCTCTTTTGCCCATTTGTTGCTCTGTGCCAATGTCTCGTTGTTTCTCTGCATGATGTGATGGTATGATCTTAACCATTTTCCATCCCTCATTCTCAAAATGTTCACCTCCATATCATTTGGCTTGGTGTGTTTGTCTCAGTTTTACCTCTGCCTCATGGTACTCTGCATCTCAACCTCATTCACGAGAAGCAGTTACTTAAGGAGAATGGATGCTTGCACATCAAAGGCCTAGACACTAAAGAGGTGATGTGGAAGACAGATATTTCAATGAGAAAGCTCATTATTAGTAATATGCTAGATTGACCAAATTTTCATTGTTTTAAAATTAGGTAGGATTTCTAAACCTAATACTTTTCATGATGCAAAGTTACATATAATGCAAAAAAAAAAAAAAGCACTCACCATTGTTCAAGGCACAAGTCATCTGTCATGGTAACCAATGACAAAATTCCACCTCTTTCTGACGATCATTTCTTATGGCATTGTGCCTTGGTTTCTACTCTCTTCTAGAACTGAAGTTTGAATATTTTACTGCTTGTCATTTGCTGGAATCCCACTCCCTGTATGCTAGATGTAATTTACAGCTGATTGATTCTAGCTTGAGAGTCAGTCTGTCCAAGCCAAGGCAGAGTTCTTGCTTGTCTATTATGTCCTAGTAAGATATAATATATTTTAGATTAACAATCGAAATAGCTTACTTTGAAAAATAAAGTAAACATATACCACTCTTTTAGATCTACTTTAACTATTTCTTATATGAAAAAAAGAAAGACTGTTGGTGATCTCATGTCCCACTTAGTAACAAGGCCCCATCTTAGATACTTCTGAAAATTTTTATGAGGCAAACAGAAGACTCAAAGAAGTATGACTGGAGATGAACTGCTCTTCAAAAATTTCCTAAGTCCTTATATGCATTTGGAAATGCACCTGCTAATTCCATCAGCACATATCTGACAAGTGTTAAGAATATCTAACTGAAAGGGAGAACTTAGAGAAGGTTGTTACACACGACATTGCTCTCAGTGTATTTATGCAGAATCCTTAAGAAAGGCATGGACAAAGAGGACACATCTTCCTCTCTACTCAATATTGTAATGTCAAGCTAATATGCAGGCTGATATAGGTATAGAGAAAGCCCTTGGCAAGCATGCAAAAGTAAACATCACTTTCACAGACACGGGGGATCTTGCTGTACGTTTTGCTCAAAATGATTTTGAGTCTTCAAAGTGACATGATAGTTCTTATGCTTTGGGATTATGTTAATTAAGTTTTTTGGGGGGTGGGAAATAGAGTCTCAGAAAAGTAGGGAAAACATGCCTCTTTAAAGAACTGCAAGGTCAGTAACTACTTGAGAGATTTTCCTTAAGGATACTACACTCTGAACCATCTCCATTCACAGTATCTGAATAACATGTAACAAATTACGTGGTAACTCTGTGCTAATTGATCGCTGCATTTATTCGGAGTTCACAGCACCTGTGTGAAAGCTAATTATCCATGAGATAGATTCCAAAAACGAATCAGAATTTTGTAAGGAGCATTTCTCCCTTTTTCGATACATTTCCATTTTACTCCGTGTAATTTTTTTTTTCTTTATTGTGGTGAATACCGTGATGTGGCTACTGTGTTTTGTATACTGAGTGACCGGACTACAGGCATCTGTGGTAAACTCTCTGTACTGTCTCATTTCCGCATCCATCACTGTCTGTCAATGGGCATGGTGCTGTGACCAGTGTTATCAGGTGACGACAGCACAGGAAGTGAGCCGCCATTGTCACCTCCCGAAAGGCTCCCCATCAGACGCTCTAGTACCAGAGACAAAAACAGAAGAGGGGAAACGTGTTTCCTGTTGACGACAGGTGAATACACGTGCACGTCTGATGGAGGGATCAGGAAAGGTAGGCATTTGCATTTGATCAAATCGTACTAGGTAACTCGGCCATTTAGTAAGAGTGATGCAAAGTGCTCATTCATCACTTTCCAAGGAACGCTGCATGTGGTGATCCTAGATACCCTCCATCACATCTTCTCTCATTATAAACACTTTATAATCGCCATTATGACAGACTCCTTTATTGTTGCATTACCCTTTTTTTTCTTCTTTATACATCCTTCATCCTTTCATTTACCATGTGTCTATGGGTAGAATTTTAACAGAAGAGGTAAACATCATTAGGTCAGTCATTAATTATTTTAATAGTCTTTAGAAGTTATCTTTTTTTATTAAAACAGTACTCACTAAATGACTCTATGGCTATATTTGTTAAGTGATTGATGACCATTAAACAATCGATAAGGGCATATTCTTTTTCAGATGGAAGAACTAAACACCCTTTAAATAGCTTTCTCAATACCTGCCTGGGCAGCTAATACCAGTAACTACTCTGACTGTCTCAATAGGCAAGATCCTCTGCTCTGCCACATGCATTTTAAAAAATCACTTGAAAGGTCACTTATGTGATTAAAAATACACATTTTTTCTTTAGGCCCAATAAAATATTTTAAATCCATTAATATTTTTCAGTAGATGCTAAACAGTACTTAACATATAGGAGATGATAAATATTTGTTGACAGAATTAAAATGGTTGAGCAAGTGTCTTTGTTAAAGAACAAGTAGAGATCTGTAATGATTTATTACCCTCATTGACTAAATCTAAACATAAACTTTCATAGTTTGTTCCACTGTATTCTGTAATTGAGGTCCACATTTGTTATGCAAAGCAGTTTTTCTAATTCTTTAGTGTTTTAAGATGTCCTCCTTAAAAAGTATCTCATAATTCATACTCTAGTTCTCTTTCATTTCTTCTGAACATTTTGTTTCTTCTCTACTTCAATGTCTTTGAGGCATGAAAACAATGACAGTATTTTTTGAAGAGTAATATTTCAAATAATTCTTCATCCCAGTTATTTCCATCATTTCCATGTGTTCCTTGAGCTAAAATGTGTTACAATCCTCTGAATGAGTTTCTTTATTATTTTTACATTTATATATGTACTGAAGAGTTTAAATGTTTAAATGATAGCTAAAATCTTATAGTATTTGAGCAAAATATATGTATATACATTAGGTAGTAATATCTTGTGTTCAAAATACTTTACTAAGTGCATATATATCTTAACAAGCTTTATCTCTGTATATGTAGATGTATATGTGTGTATACACATTTATATGTATATGAGATCAAACATTTATTTTATGCATCTTCCATTAAAGTATTATATGCAGTACTTATACAAAGGTAATGTGTTTAAAGGTCTTGATATCAATTTTCTTCCATGTCAAATAATACTTTCTACTTTAAACTGTCAAGAAAAGTCTGAGAAAACCTTTGGATACTATAAGATAGCATGTTAATATCAACTTTTACTATAAAATTGCAAAGCTTTGTGAACAAAGCAATTAATAAGATATTTATTTTGCATGGAAAGATACATGTAATTTTATTTCACACATGTAAACTTTACTTTTTAATGAGGACTTTTTTTGGAAACTGATTAGCTCACATGAGCTTTCTGTGCTTCATCATTCCTTCCCACACCAACTCTTCCACATTCTTGCTTCTTTATGTCATAGCTGCATGTTCTTTCTATGTGGGTATTGTTTATGGAAACACTTAGCCATTTTAACTTTGTCTTCTGTTGTCACATCTACCAGAAATCCATCCATTGCCCTTCCTCATTCCTTTATAGAGTTTATAACGTTCTTTTATTCTACCCACATATTTACTTCCTATAGGATCTATTCACTTTCCAAGTTGATTATTCTATTTAATTTCATTTCAAAGTTCAAAAAAATTCTCTCTGTATAAACTTTAAAAAAATTATTGGATTCCTATTTGTTATTTCACATATAAATATGAAAACATTCCATAATGCTTTTAGAGAAAGGAAAGATTCATTTAAAGAGTAACCTTCCAAGATTTAAGACCTCTGTGTTTCCTTACAACTGCCTTTGAATAGTTATCTAAACTAAAGCCTTCATGCAATATATATATATAATATATATGTATATGTATATGTATATATATGTTGACAATATCCCAATTGAGCACATGCTCCTAGGAGCTGAGTAAAATTTGAATTCTGTATTCTGATGTTGGTTCTAAGTAGGTTTACTATTGTTTATTATCATGAGTAACTTAGATTTTATAATTATATCTTCATTGATGTTTTCAGTCACTCCAGGAAAAGCTTAATTAAGCAAAAAAATTATCAGAATTCCTAATCAGAAATATTTAGAATAGTTAAAACTAAAGATATATAAAGAACATGTAATTTTACTAATTAAATATGTGTTGCTCAATGGGGAGAGCTTTTTCAAATGATATTAAATTACTGATATTAAAAAGAAAAGAATCTGTAAACAAAATAAGAAATGTTTACTTTAAAATCTATAATTTTGAAGAATAATTAACATTTAGAATAGCAATCAAGACTCATATATCACTGGGTGATTAAAATAAAATTATCTAACAGATCATTATATTTCTGAGAATTGTATAAAGGGCTTGGGGTATAAAGTACCCTTTTAAATGTGTTCATTGTAGTAATTAACGTTCATCAATGTTTATAATCTAGTTTACATTTTTAGGTCACATAATCAACCTCTACTGCATGGGAAAAATCATCTTCTCTGTAATCTTCAAAGTAATAGTGTCAGTCACTGCAGAGAAGAGCAGTAATAATGGAGTTACCATGTACCTGGTTTCTATGTAAGGATAAATTATTTTCAATTTAAAAAAAAATGAAGGCATTCTTCCATTAACTATCACATCATTCAGTAGCATGTAATGAAAACACACCCTCTTCTATGTTTTATAATAAAGGATGTTAAAAGAAGAGAGGCAAGTAAATGTTTATTCAACAGAAAATATATCTCCCAAACCACTGTTATAATTAATGGATGGTGAAATGTCTATTCACAAAACGGTTTAGAAGACATCCAGTCTACTGGAAATCAATGCGTGTGCATGTGGGTAGTGGTCATTATTCTCCTCTCCTGTTCCATCCAGGGTTAGCCTGTTATAAGGTTATATGGAGTCTGTCTTGATGCATATTTGTCTTGCCCTCTTTATGTCAGATTCATAGAGAAATTATTTCAGTCCCAATTAAAAGAAGTAGAGGTAGTTACAAAGGACTCTTTCTTTTCTCTTCGCCCCACATTCAGCAAGCACATTAGAGCCCATGGAGAGTACTACACAGTCTAGAGGAGGCACCAGACAAGAAGCTCATTGGAATTGTGTGCATTTACTCAATTTTGGTTGCCCTACAGGAAGTTCATTTCCAGCCCTGTAACTGTTCAGTGGAACTGCCAAAATGTGTATTTCCAAAGCCGTGTGACAGGACTCCACTTTCATTCAAATGTCATGCTTTGTACTTCATGTCACACTTTATGTGAGATGCACCCCAAGCTCATTCAACTGCCTATAATATTCTACTGAAAATGCTTCAACATGTGAACCGCTCAAAAGGTCACAGGATGGGGTCACTGGCTGAGTGGTTAAGGAAAACAACCAAGCTAATGTTCCTGAAAAGTTGTTTTATCTAAGTACATAGATATCACTAACAGTAGATTAGTTTGAAAATTTTGGGCTGAAATAAAATTTGCCTCAATTTCTAGAGGGTGAGGGAAAGAGTTGAAGTCATCTGAGAACATCAAATTCAGATTTATTTCACTGAAATTATGACTCAGTTTACATTTCATTTGCTTCCTTTTTATTTAATTTTATTTTATTACCTAAGGGATTGGTAATATGCTTTCCATCCTGTATCACCCGGATAATGGCACCAAATGCCATTATTATATGAATCACCCTTTTAAACTTGTAAAGCTCAATGAATACGTATGTTGGAAACAAGTGTCCTCTTCAAGTTAAGCATGCCTCATTAGCTACTAATACTAAAGTTAAGAAAGAAAAATAGCTCATGTATTTTTAATTTTCAGAAACACTTCCTGAACTTTCAAAGTGTTGAGTCTATAATCTTATTAAAATTGCTTTGCCTTAGTCTTAGAAGTTCTTGTAGTCTCCATGGCCAAATTACATCAATGCTAGCTATAATCTGGACATAAACATGTTTTGGAATATTGTAGCTATAATTTGTGATAGATGGCTTAATAGTTTCAGAATGCCAAATACAGTGAATTTTGGTTTTTAGAAGTATGAATTGTCCCAATATTGAATTCATTGCAAATGGTTTGAACACAAAAAAAATTAGCACTTTTGATTATTCTTCACAGTATTGTTTGTCTCTGTCTATTTTCTGGTTGAATTCAACTGATGTCTGTGCATTTTTTCATAAAAGGATATGAAAAATCCCGAAGCTTAAACAACATAGCGGGCTTGGCAGGCAATGCTCTGAGGCTCTCTCCAGTAACATCACCCTACAACTCTCCTTGTCCTCTGAGGCGCTCTCGATCTCCCATCCCATCTATCTTGTAAACCAAACTGCATCAACCGACTAAATTATGTCAATACAAGTACTGTTTACCCTATAATGGAAATAATTAAATGTAGAGTTTCTCCAGGCTCCATTAATACAGTATAAATCCTGCATGATATTACTATTTGAAGTCAGAAATGCTACTTGAGTAGCTAAAACATCTTATTCTGGCTTTAAAGATGATCCAAAGTAGTGCTACTCCTCAGTATGAATTGCCCCAAATTTCCTGTTGCAATACAGTGACCAATAGTGTCAGAGATCGGCCAGTACACTAATATATAACCACATCTTCAGGGAGATATACTTAAATAGTGTGCTTCTAAATGCCAACCGCTTCACTGGACCTTCATTTCTTGTGACTCCAAACCATTCGGAAGATGTCTGGGATCCTATCTAGATTGCACATGACATGACTTTGATCAGTTCATTTGCATGGGCCATCTTGTCTGTATCGCCTGAATACAATGTTGTAGAGTCCCGGGACTGGATGGCTCAGGATATGTGTCCTCGCTTCAAGCCATCCTGCCAACGTGAAAGCACTGGTCGCCTGTTCTGCATGTTGAATTGTGGGGCAGGGAGGGTGCCCTTCTCCTTGGCATATTCCCCCTTATTCTCTGATAGAAATATTTATTTTAAATACCTTATTTTCTTGATTTACTTATCTTCAAAAAAATGTTGTATTGGTGTTCTGAATGTTTTTTGGTTGTTTGTACACACAGATAACTGCAAAGAGGTTGTCATTACTGGTTACACGCAAGCCGAGGCCAGATCTCTTACTTAATGACTTGGGGAAGGCACAAAACATGAGAGAAAGGTAACTGCTAGCCAGGCTTGCCTTGCTTAGCCAGGAATTTCTGCTTGGTAATAGAACCATTTTCCCCCACTATAAGTCCTAGAATTTGTCATTATTTTCAGAGGTTAGAGTGCTAAATATTGCCCAAAGCTCTCGTGTATTTTCATTTCTGATTTTGTGTGAACATCAAAGGTTACCGATGTTCACTGGAGGGTTTTTTTTCGTTTGTTTGCTTTGTTTTTGACTAGCCTTAAAATTTGCATCAAAGGACTAACCAGACTTTTCAGACCATGTTTAATCAGGTGCTTCGTCCTGTGTGTTGTTTCGGTCTGTCTGTCTTCGCTCCCTGTCTTAACCATGTATGCCATTTGTCTCCATAGAGGGTAGATGTGCCCTGATAGGCTCTTTAAACTTAGCACTGATTTCCCTACCTCCTACCCCCTGTCTTGTTTGCTACTTGGAGCAGCCTCTCTGCTTTGTATATACGTTAATGATGCTCTGTAGACTACCTAAATTAATAGGCACTGTGAATCTTTTTGGATGAGCAGGACTGAAGCAGCGATTTCACCATAGTACTCAGTTGCCTACTGCACTGTCAATTTCTACTACCTAGTAACCAGCATCCATCACTACATTCCAGCATACATCCCTAGGGAGTCTTTTGCAGTCTGGAGGGAAGATAGTCTGTTTACACATCCCTACCAAATGCTACAGCAATAGTGTGTCTGATATTTTGGGAAAGAAATGCCATAATATAATTGCAGTGTAGACAATACTTTTGATGCATTGATCCTTAAGATTGTTCATGAAGTCCTACTTCTCATGTTTATTTTTGATAGGAAGACAATTGTCACTTGTGCTATTGGCTAAAGACATGTGTTACTCTTCATTCCCAAGCTCTAGAGCATGAGCTGCATGTCAGAGATCTTGTACAGCAATGCATTTACCCAGATGTAGCTATCCGAGATTTAGAGATACTGTGATTCTTTTGATAACACCACTCATAGAATGCTATAAGTACTCAGAGGTTTATGGTAAAGAATTAATATGCTGTCTGGTGCTGCTGTTATAGACTGCAGTGTTGTACAGAATTTATCATGGATTTTTGACTGCTGAAAAAAGGGACAGTGAGATTTAGCCATACCAAGGATTGTACTGGAAACTTCTGCTACTGAATGTGCCCTGATGTGACCAGTTTGCACTCAGAAGAGGTCCTGCACCTTCGTGAGGCATGTAAAGCTTATAAAGGAATGGAGGCTGGAACTGAAATGGTGCTCGCCATGGAAATATTCTGCTTTTCGACTGACCAGTGTTCAGGAAACAACTGTAAATACCAACGTGTGCATGGGTCAACTCCTCTCACAATCTCATAGAACAGGAAGCCAAACCCATGGTTAACATCTCCAAAGCTTCGAGAAGTGCCCACAAGGCTCGGAATGGCTCCTCTCCGGCTCATGGTGGTTTTCTTGAGAATTAATGAAGGCAGTGAATCTGATGTAGTATAGGTTTGTTTTCATTTCTCTTATTGTGCACCGTGTGTTGGATCTACAAACACTGACTGCCTCATTTTCTTGCGAATCACTTCTATCAGCTTGTCAACTGTGTTGTAGACTTTTAGTGTCTCATATAAAATCTAACTCATTTTTAGTCATGTATTCATTTAGTTCTGGAAAAGTGTTACTATCTAAAAGACATTCACTGACAGTATTCATAGTTTAAGTCTTTTGTCCTTGTTACCTCAATTATAAATATTAAAAATATAAATTCTGGCAATGAGAATATTTTTTTATTAAATGATCAAGGAAAATGTCAGTATATAGTAGAATATTATCAAATTATATCTTAAAATGTCTATTTTGCATAACAGAGATATTCTTCAATCAATTCTTTTTTGTGAGCTTTGTGGCTAATGAAGCGTGTATTTGTCTTTAACACTGCAGTAGTTGAAACTGTATAAGAGTTTTTCATCTTGCTTAATCAATATTTCCAGAATCTATTAGTTCCCCTGGGATTCTGAATATACTATATAACCGAATTATGAACCCCTGTATCGTGTACCTTTTGTGACCATCTCAAGGTGCATGCCTAACCTTGGTGATAAACCAATGGACATGTTACTAACTGAAATGAAGAATAAAAGGCAAATGAGCTGGGGATAAACTTGAATCCTATCTGATTAAATTATTCATATCATTCTCTGGGCTCCTTTCTTTGTGTGCTACTATTTCAACAGACTTTACTATTGTTCTGCTTCATGGTTCCACCACACACACTCATACGTTCCAGAGAAGTTGGGAATGAAGGGATTTTAAACTACTGAAGCTCTCATTTTTATTCAAATCTTAGAAATATAGCTGATATTTTCCCACTCTTTATGTCTTCTTACTTCCTCTGTCTAAATTCCCTCTTAAAAGAGTATAAAACCATTAATTACAATGGTACTCAATATTTATAGGCGATTTTATGATCAATACTAAAATTTTACTTATATTTCTGATTTGCCACAGTTCTGGGGGCAAATACTTTTGTTTTATTTATTAGCAGTACAGTTAAGGACCTGGAAGGCGCAACTGTTCATTTATATTTTTGTCACCATTGTCCTCACAGTAGTTTCCTACATTTTAAATATTGACTGAACTTCTTGGTGTGAATTCTACTTTAAAACATGCCTCCTGTCTTTAGATCTCTGTTTCCTACACATGACGTCCACAGCTGGCTCTCCAGTCCTACTGAAGGACTGTGGATAAATTTACCATCCACAATTCTGTCACACCAGCTTAGGGTAGGAGAGAAAGGAAAGATAGAAAACACAATGGAGGCAGAAAAGAATGTGGGCAAATCCAAACCTTTTTTTTTTATTTTTTTTTAATAGTGTATTCAGCACATAGTTTTCTGTCTCTAAAGCTGCTCGGTGCTAATGATTAAGAGAATACTTACAAGCTGAGCCTAAAAAGAGGGTTTTGCAAATAGAAGTGCCCATAAAATGTTATTAACATTTTGTTAATAACAAACAATGATGTCAGGATGAAAGATTTACTGGGAAAAAGACCACTGTGTAAGAAGGAGAAAGCATATATTTACATAAGAGTAATTACCACCAATTCTTATTGAAAAAACAGGAATAAGTCATCATGGCTGAAGAGAAAAGATATTCACCTTATTTTTAAAATAAATCACAAGTGGGGACCTGTGGGATGCCTAAGAAGGTAAAGACCTTTGCCACCAGGCCTGGTGATCAGAGTTTAAGCACTGGGACCCATGCAATGGAAGAAGGACTGACTCACTATGTGTCCACTACTCCACACATGCACTGTGGCACGCACACGTATAAATAAAATACAAAAACAAATAACAACGAGTCAAACTGAAGGATGGCTTTCTGGTGAACTTCTCTTAGAAAGACTCCAGGGAGGAGGGACTTACAATCTGCTTGAGAACATTTATAAGTAAGTGAATGAATTTAAATATTGAAATCCTTAGGAGTTAAATTTGATTAAAATATGTCCCTTGATGTTTTCCTTACTGAAAAGAATGTTCCCCTTTCTCCCAAATTCCATTGCCAAAATGAAAGTTTTAGCATTTAAATATTATTAAATGATAGATTTACATTAATTAATCTATTGTGGGTTCAGTGAGCTTAATATTGATATAAAATTTCATCTCGTTCTTTCTTAAACTACTTTTGCTTAGAAATATGACATTTCCAGTGTTTTCTAAAACTACATGGTTGAATCATTATTATGACATTTATTTTGTCATTACATTGTCAACTCAAAGTGACTAATGATGGAAGATCTGATTGGAACATTGCATTAATATTTTCAAAGTATAGGGGCACCTCCATTCAGAAGCCCAGATAACCTAGCACGCATTATTTTAAAAATAGAATTTTTGTTCTTATACAGGACAAGGTATAGGGCCCCTCTGGTTCCTTTCCTACATGCACACATGTGCCCCAGCACCGTGAACAGTCCTTCTGCTTCATTTGTGGAGTCTGGGTCCACACAGTGACATCATCACATAAAGTCCCATGGTTCCAACAAACTAGAGTTCACCACAGGTATTGTGCGTTCTATGGAGTCTGAAAAGCATGTAGTGCTCTGTATGTTCCTTTGTGGTACCACACAGAACCCCTTCACAGCCTAAGGATCCTTTGTTTCGTCAGTTCAGTTTTTAGAAGAAGCATCTTTCATTTACTAATATGCACAAAAAGTCACTTAATATCTTTTCAAGACCTGATATGCTGCTCAGCTTTCTGTCACTGTGACGCAAACTGGAGTCACCTAGAACGAGGAAACCCCGATTCAGGAAATGTCTCCATCACACTAGACTGTAAGGCAGTTCTGTGAGGACACTAGTTTGATTAATGGTTGATGTAAAATGGATGGCCTAGCTCACTGTGGGAGGAACCACCTCTGGGAAGGTGTTCCTGGGTTGTATAAGAGAGCAAGCTGAGCAAGTCAGGGAGAGCAAGCCAGTGAGCAGCATCCACTCATGGTCTCTGCTCCAGTTCCTGTGTAGAGTTCCTGCTATAGCTTCCTTCCATATGGACTGCGGCTTGGCAGTATTAGGATGAAATAAGCCCTTTTCCCTTTCCAATTTGGTTTCGGTGGGTGAGTATTTTATCACAGCGAAAGAGAAGAAAACTAGGTCACTTGATAGATAACTCATTTCTTTTTTATCATTCCATTCTTTATGTGCACCACAGTTTCCTTACTTATTAGAGGGGATTGCAATAGTCAGCTGTTTCCAGAGAAACAGGACCAACAGAACACACACGTGAAGAGATTTATTTTAGGACATTGACTCATGGAACTATGGAGGCTCAGAATTCTCAGTCTGGTATTTGCATGCTGGAGGTGGTGGTAGATTTCCATGGTGAGTCAGAAGGCCTGAAAACAGAACTCAGTTGAAGTTATAGTCTAAATCAGAAGAATGGAATTCTAGACTCAATCTAGCCTAAGGCCTCAGAGCTAGTAGTAAGTACTGGTAATAGAAATCCACGTCCAGGGGCATGAGAAGACGCACATGGCAGCTCAAACTGCATGCAGTCAGAAGATCAAGCTCCCCTTTCTCCACTATTTTATTCCATCCAGTCACTCAACAGATTGGATCATGCCCACCCACACTGGGGAGGGCAATCTGCTCTGCTCAGCCTACTGATTCAAATGTTAATCTTTTCCATAAATACCATCAGAGACACATCCAGAAATAATGTTTAGTCAGGATACTGGTCCAGTGAAATGACACATGAAATTTAGAGCTAAAAGTGTGCCCCTTGGGCATGGGATCTTCCAGTTCTGTAGAGCACTTATCCAGAATGTACAGGTCCTTGGGTTTGACCCTCAACATTTATAAACCAAAGCAGACCAAACAATGACAAAGCTTCAAAATGTTCAGTGTATCACTTTGAATCCAGAAGTAAATCTTTAAGTGATACCTAACCTTCAAATAAGGATATAACAAGATTGTAATTCTGAATTACCTCTTGTTCCACATCTGAAAATTCAACCAACCATGGCTAGAATGTGTTAAGAGAAATAATTGTTTCATTGCTAAATATGCACACACTTCCTCTTGCAATGATTTACTAAAGAACATTCTAACAACCACTTACATAGCATTTACATTCTATATGCTACATAAGTAATGTCTAGGTTAATACAGAGGGAAAGATGTGCTCAGATAATGCAGATCCTATGTCTTTTGGTATAAGAAACTGGAGCATGTGTGCATTTATCTCTGGGAGGTGGTTTTCTGGACCTAATCCCTCATAGATACACTGCAAATTCCGGTGTGACTGACTAAAATATTCCACTTTCATTTGAAAATATACTAAATCATTCTGCAGAAAAGGTGGTAAAATCCTTAAGTCATGATTATTTTTCTCTGTAATAGCCAACAACTCAAATACTGTGCTATAAAAGTAACAGTACTTAAATGCTGCGCTATAAAATTAATAATGCTTAAATACTATGATCCAAAGTCAGGATATATTATGAATCATAATAGGAAAGGAAAATGAGGAGAAATCAGGTGTGTCTTATATTAACATGTATGAACGTGCATAAAAGTGAGGAAAGACTCATGACTAGTTACATATTCAGGGTTGGGCATTATAACTGCCCTCCTGCTCTCTCTGCATTCCTTCATCAACCTAGCTGTAGTTTCTTGTTTTGTAGGATGACCACAAACCTTCATTCCTTAAGGAGATAGAGCATTTGCAGTCCCGTCGGACTGAAGAATGGTATTTGCCATTAAAGTTAGTCATCAGACAGAATAGCAATGAGATGCCCTATGAGGCAATAACACTCTTCTTTGCCTTTTGATGAAGAGGAATGAAGAACTCAAAGGAATTGAACAGTAGCTTGGGACTCTGGGGTTTCCATAGATGTATGATGTTTTCTCCCGCAGAATATAAGGGGAGATAAGAAAACACAAATTTTTCTGGGCCACTAGCAGTGGGAGTGAGTAATGGTATCCACATTTCCTTCCCTTAACACTTGGATCTCTGAATCATGGTCCGAAGAGGACACAAAGTTGGTGTAGTTTCAGAGCATATAGAGCCTTCTGAGGAGATCTGCAACTTGTTGTCACCCTGACGATGCTACAATTGAGCACTCATAAAGTCATTCACAACTATCAATTAGGCAGTTGCTTCTGGATGGTTGTGGTCATGGCAAGACCAGTGAATTTTGTGTCACAAGCCCATAGATAGTCATTCTGTCAGTCCACAGATGTAGTTTAGGTAAGAACACTGCATTCAAGAAAGGTAAATCCCTATCTAGAGTTCCTGTATGTTTCAGTAAAAATGAAACACCGCAGCAGGGACTATGGGAGTTGTCCAGTGTAGCCAACTTACTACCAGACAGCTGTCTTACCATCCCATCTGAGGAAATGATGCTACATCAGCAATTCAGTGTGGGTCTCCACCGCTGGAAGATTGAGCCTGCAGCAACGGCTGCAGCCAGGTCAGTCTTGGTGAGTAGGAATCTGCCTTGTTGAACTTGTTGATTTATAACCTAAATCCCTACTACCATAGAAATTTTGTTCTTAATCCCATTAGTCAATGACATTGGTTGCTGGGAAAAACGACTGATATTGACATAACAGGTCATTCTGTGAACTGGTAATAACAGTATTTTCCTTCTGTGGTTACTCCTTGGTGAGCATTCGCACAAGCTAAAATTTCCACCTTTTGCTCAAAATGTATCGCAGATACTACTCATAGACGTCTGCCAATTTCCTTGCCATCAATTTTCCAAGTGTGTTACTTGTTAGTGAAGTACTGTGAATTCCCAGATTAATAATTGAGTGTGTCAACACTCAATTCATACCATTAGGTAAGGTTGCATAATGATGTGGTGGCTGTGTTTGTCACTTCATGTGTTACTAGGACAAAATGCCCAACAGAACTCACTCAGGGAAGAAAGGCTTTATTTTGGCCCATGGTTTGAGAAGATACCGCTCCTTGTGGTAGAGAAGACATGAGGCAGACATGTAGGGTAGCCTGCCAAACCACCTCAGCAGAGAGAGGTGAATGATGGTGTTCCTCTGTCTCTGTCAGTGGAACTGTTTATTTAGTGTGGGACCCAAGTACATGGGACGGTGTCCTGGTTCACTGGGGTCGACTTAACTTTTGTCATGTTTTTTTTTTTTCTATTTGCTAACACAAACATGCCTTGCCACATCTAGAGTAGGTCTTCCTTCTTCACTGAAATGTTTCCAGAATTTCCCTCAAGACGTAGCTGGAGGTGTGTCTCCTAGGTTATTGCAAATCTGATCAAGCTGACATTGGAAATTAACCATCATAACAGTGGTATGTGGGTATGTGTTTAGGTTCTGTGTGCTACAAAACAGGCTAAAATCTGTTTCTTAAAAGGAGAACACCTATGTAATATGGCACAAGTTTTACTCCAAAAATCATGAGAGTTTTTGCTATGATTTACCTGTGGTTATGGATAGGCTCTAAACAGCATCCTTAAAGATCACTAACACTTCAAAGCATAATCCAATATACTCTATTATATAAGCTGTTTATCATTGTGGCTGCCATAATAGCCTGAATCTGTTCTAGTGCCTTGTCTTTCACTAGGTCCCACACAAAACTAGCAGGTTTGTGGATCATGCAGCAAATGGACACAGATAAGTCACCCACATCAGTTATATGCCTCCTTTACAATCCAGAGAGGTTTATTAGGTGCTGTGGCTCATTTTTCTTGGGGGAACCATATATAACAAGATATATTTCACCTTGGAAGGAATATCTTGACACACTCCATACTGCTGAACTTCTAGAATGGAGAACTTTGTTGGATTATTTTCCTATTTGCTGACATTCCAATGCAATAAGTCTAGCAGTAGCTACTTCTTGACTACTATATCAAATCACAATAATACTGTTGATGTTATGAGCAGAAGTGTTACCTTGCCAAAGAGAAAGGTGATTAAGTTTATGGCAAAATTATGGTTAAAAAGCCAGGAGGCTGAAACAGTCCTGAGGTGAAGGCATATTGCTGGCCTTACCAGGTGAATGCAAACCACTCTTAATGGGAACAAGGGTGGACATTTGGCAAACAATAGCTGAATTCCAGATGTGGTAATTTGCTCAAACAAAACCAAATCTGAGAGAACAGTCTCAATTATAATCCTTACCCGATTAAGTTTATGAGAACTCACTGTCATTTTCCAAGATCCAATTTTCTTTTGCATGGGGTAAAATGTGCTAATTGAATAGCCATATGGTAAGAATATTCCACATGCTTTTTGGGTTTTTTTTTTGAGGTTATAATACAATTACAGATTTCCCTCTGCCTTTTCCTCCAAGCTCTCCAATGTATACCCCTTGTTTGCTTTCAAATTCATGCCCTCTTTTTCTTAATTGTTGTTTCATAAGTATATGAAATAAGTGATATATATTTATAATATACTTTAATAGTATAATATAATGTATATTTTGAATATCACACTAATCAGTGTGTAGAAAACTGAGCATAGCCCCTTGTTTCACTAACAGTAATAGGGTTTCCACTTGATTTTTCTCACCATAATAGTTCCCATTCTACAAATCATGAAATGAATACAAGAATTCTGTCAGCTGCTGAATATATCTATCCAAATGACATGAGAGAACCCCCCCCAGGACCATTGGAAGATGGGTATGGGTCAAAACTATCAATTGCCCAAATTCTGAAACTTCTACACTGACTAGTGAACAATGTCATTTGGTTTATCCTAGAATAAGGTGATTCCAAGTTTTGAATTCCAAGATTATGGTAAGGGTGGATATATATTTATGTGTGATTTTGTGTGGATATATTTGTCTGTTTGGGTAACTTCCAAAGCACAAAATTCCTGGATCATATGCCATGAGTGTGTTCAGTTTACACTTTTTGGGCTGCATGTGTGGTGCCAGAGAATGGACCTGGGGCTTTCTGCATACTAGACACATGTTCTACCATGGACCTATATCTCCAGGCCTCAATACTATTTAAAAAAAATTATTCTCTTACCAAGTTAGCACAACTGTAGTGTCATCGTCTCTAGTGGGAGTCATAAACAACGAATGTGGGTCAACTTTTTAAAGTAAGCCACTTGGAGTTGAAACTGTAAATATGTTAGATTATTAGCCACAACTAGACTCTATCTCTTTAAAAATAGTCTTTTTAATTAATACATAATAAAATGGTAATAGGAATTAATAAGAAAAAACTATAGCTTTTATCATTTGCCATTCCAAAAAATATGTTTCCTTTCTGTTTTCTTTTTTTTTTTAACACCAGTACCTTACCCCTAAAAGTTACTCTAAGAATGGAACTATCAGTTAAAGGAATATGAAAATATCTATAAACATACATACAAGATATAGTAATGTCAGTATATTTTATTAGTGATTCATGAAGTTAATTTTACTATGATTACATTTTTAGTTTTATTAGAATTTGAAAAAATCACTCTTTTGCTTTGAATACTTCTATGTGTGTGATATGGTGCTGTATTGGAGCTGTATACTTAGGCAGCAATGATTGATCAATGATGTCTAGACTTAACATATAGAAATTTGATACTAGAATTACAATCTTTTCAAGTCCATTTTTGGATGAGATATGTGGGAGGGGTTATACAGAAACAAAGAAAAACTGAATTAAGCAACAGACACTCAACGCTGCCTAAAGCCACATCATTTAGTCAGGAATAAATAAAAAAAAAACTGAAAGTAGAAAAAAAACACAGTTTCACAGTTCTTTTGAGTAAACCATCTTAGAATAAATGTAGCTTTAAAAGACTAGAGATATTCTTTTCAACGAGAAATGATTTAATATATAACAGGGAGACAGGAGAAAAGGCGATCATTTCTTCTACATTCCCTACATTGTACATTGAGATCAATTTCTCCTCAATACTTTGCTATCCTCATTGGTTATTGACAAACAAACTTATTCTTTGTAGACAAACTTTCTTTACATTTACATGTTACATGCTTTAAAAATCAACACATGACTCTAAATATACAAAGTGTAGTTGTTTTCTCTTGTAGAAGAGCTTAGGGCTCCCCATTTCTGTGAGAAGCTAGGAGCCAACTTTGGAGAATCAGTTATCAAAAACAGATGAGTTACTCCCATTGACCAATCCCAAGATTCTGTTTTTCCACTATCTCGTCCCAGGACCTACATCTCTCCTATTTCCCTTTCTAAGAGCCCAATCTTTATCCTGTTGCTATTGTTTGAATTCTATTGTAATCATCTTCAAGAAAGTCTTCCTTGTCTGTTTAACTGATTGGATGCAACTTTTTTTTTTTTTTTGACAGATACTAGTTGTGGAAAATCCTGAATGATCAGCTTTCAGGATCTTCAGAGATTGAACAGGGATGGGGAAGAATTCCAATCAATTTGCAAGCTACTTTAATTTGAAACAGATCTCTAGGAACCTTTAATGATATCATAAAGATTATGTGAAAATCACTAAGAATCAGTTCCTTCCTGTTTTCTAATATTTCAGCTCCCTCTTCCTAAAACCATTGCTGTGGCTTATTGTTTATTTTATTTTATTTATTTTTTTATTTTTTACTTTACTGTAAGGAAACGATACAACGACCTAAGTGGTCATGCTTTTTCTCTGGATGTTGTCCTCTAGATCCCCCCCAGCAGGTGTTCTCATCCCGTCCCCTTGTTTGACCTTCTTCCAAGGTCACAGAAGATATTTAATAAATACTTGTTGAAGTGAGCAGTTAGTTATGGAGACCGACTTTTCTGAAATTTATATCTTAATGTGTTGTTCCTCGTTGTTCATCTCTAAACCTCAGGGGAAAAAAAAAATCCGTAAACTTCTAAACTCCTACCCATTCAAATCATTTGATGATCTGGCTTTTACCTGTCTAGGGTCAAGTGTGACCTTGTCCTTGGTTGCTTTTTTCCTCATCATCTCCAGAACTTAATGAACTGTCTGGGATGTTTTAAAGACAGTTTTTACTGCCATCCTTCGATCTCTTGATCTACCTCTTACGTTGGACTGGACTCTCTCACCCATTAATGTCAGTGTGATGTAATTCATTTTGCCACTGATTCTATGATTACTATTTTTTTAAAAAAAATCTTATATATTTCCTTAACATTTTTCTGCAGCAATGTCAGAGTTAATTCCTAGGGCCAGAAATCACATTCCTGGTCACCCCTGGGCCTTCCTCCCCCAGCTAACTCGAGTAATTATTCCTTCCTATGCCTTGTAGATTTAACCATGGTGAAGAAAATGGGTTTTAGAGTCAAAGTAAATTTGAAATTTTGCTCCTATCCTTTATTAGCTCTGTGGCTTCAGGAAAGCAGTTTGAACTGTAAATTTTATGAGAAAAAAATTGATATACTGGTGAAACCAGTAGGACCTTATAATTTAGTCACGTGATTTAAGTAAGATGATATAAGTGATATATTTAGTGTAGTAATGTGCTTAGCGATTCCACTCATCACATGCACTTATGTGATTGTAATAATTATGTTATCATTGATTTTTTTTTTTTTTTGGTTTTTCGAGACAGGGTTTCTCTGTGTAGCTTTGCGCCTTTCCTGGAGCTCACTTGGTAGCCCAGGCTGGCCTCGAACTCACAGAGATCCGCCTGGCTCTGCCTCCCGAGTGCTGGGATTAAAGGCGTGCACCACCAACGCCCGGCTATCATTGATTTTTTTTTACAAACAATTCTCAAAGCTTAGCAACTTGTAATATTTTTCTTACAATTGATTTTATTTGTAGTGTGCCATAGAAAAATTTAGGATGAGTCTGTAAGCATATTCCCAAATGTCATTAAATATAAGATTATAATAAATCTTATTTTAAACCCATCCTCTTATCAACATGAATATGCATTCAAATATCTTTTTTTTTGTTGGTAGACTATATCTCCAGAGGTAGGGATGATTATATTTTATGAAAATGAATAGAAATTGGTAGAATCTTTTTGTTTGTTTAAAGCTTTGATAAGATTTTTGTATTCCGGAAGCGTATACAAACATCTCCCATTAAATACCCAGATGGAGGCTTCAGGCAGGAACCTTCAGATTATCTGGAAAATCTATGTTGGGAAACATTAACTTTGATATTGTTAGCATACGGAACACCTTTAAAGCCCTCCAGCTGGGTGAGGTCATCAAAGAGGGCAGGGTGTGGATGGGAAAGAGAACAACACAGGACTGCTACCTGGGTCACTTCCATGCTGACAAGGAAGAAGAGTCGGTGAGAAGCAGCAAGGGAGTTAAGAACAAAGAGAGCTAGACAGGAATCCAATAAAGTGTAGGAGCTGCAGTGTGGAATAGCTGGAGGTTGTAATACACTGTGAGTTCTGCCAGTTGAATTTAGTAATATTACTTTCACAAGGAACAAATAAGGCAGCATTTATAATATTTTCACAAACGTGTTTCACTTATTTCCGGACAAAGGAAAAGATGTTTTCAGACTGTTAGTTTTCAACCTGTAGATCACAACCCCTTTGAGAGCTGCCAATCAGATATAGTGCATATCAGGTATTTACATTACGATTCACAACAGTAGCAAAGTTACAGTTATGAAGTGGCCACAAAAATAATTTTCTGGTTGGGGGTCACCACAGCATGAGGAACTGTATTAAAGGGTTGCAGCGTTAGGAAGGTTGAGCACCACTGCTTTGAACTGTACTTTATATGGAAATAGAATAGAGTCTCTGAATTGAGGGAAGCTTCAAGTGGTTCACAAAGAACTGAAATGAGACTTCGCTTTTATTTCTCAGAGAAGTTCTGTTTCCAAACTAAATTTCAGTTTTGCCTATGATTATCTTTTCAAGCACAGCTTAACATTTGAAATGGGGGAGGGATTTGTTCTTTCCCATCTTAATCATAAATGCATCAAGTATGTTTGCCATTCAGTTGACTGATAGTAGCTGACACAGACTTCAGAATTTAAATTTTACTTTTTGATTGGTAATTAAATATGTATTTCCAGAGAAGTTAGGTTATCATGGTGTAACTTGGCAAGTTA
The DNA here is from genome assembly GCA_902168405.1 of Peromyscus aztecus. Lineage (NCBI taxonomy): Eukaryota > Metazoa > Chordata > Mammalia > Rodentia > Cricetidae > Peromyscus > Peromyscus aztecus. Next base: position 4,404 of record CABHPQ010167092.1, on the reverse strand, counting down.
ATGTGAAAAACATATCAAGTATCACCATCTATTTCCTCCCCTCCATTTCTTCCTCTTCTGTATCTTACCCTTAAGAAAGATCTCAGTTTAGGGTTTGAAGACCATTTTCAGTGAATTTATTTGATCTTTCTAAAGAGATTAAAGGTAAACAAAATGTTTGAGGAGGAAAGACTGGATCCACCTTCTCTAGGGATGGGCAAAACTTCCTAAAACTGACTAGGAAGGAGTAAGATATTTAAGGGATAGTGATATTTATAGGAATCATATCTTATGGTATGAATGTTTGTCCACCACTAAATCTATGTGTTGAAATTTAGCACTAATATGAGGGTATTGGGAAAGAATCATTTTCAAAATTGATTAAATCATAAGTGCAAGTACTTTACAAATGAGACTTCATAAAAGGCTACAGAGAACTGCCTTTTCTATTCTATCATGTATAACACAAATCTTAAAAGGTCTTTAATAAAAACAAACCCAGAGCCAGGTATTGGGATGAATGCTAAAAGATCAGAGAAGCAGAACAAGCCACAACTAACCTCACCTTGCCAACTTCTCAGCTGATCCTGTTTCCTCAAACTGGAAGCCTCATCTGAAGTCCTCATCTAAATGAATCTCAGCTGAACTACTGCTAAAAGCCTAAAAGCTTAAAAGCCTCTAGTTCCTGGTCTTCATGCCTTATATACCTTTCTGCTTCCTGCCATCACTTCCTGGGATTAAAGGCATGTGTCACCAGGCCTGGCTGTTTCCAGTGTGGCCTTGAACTCACAGAGATCTGGATGGATCTCTGCCTCCCAAGTGATAGGATTAAAGGCGTGTGTGCCACCATTTTCTGGCCTCTATGTCTACCTAGTGGCTGTCCTGTTCTCTGACCCCAGATAAGTTTATTAAGGTGCACAATATATTGGGGGCACAATATCACCACAATCATGTGGTGATATCACTTCAAAGCATCAATGATAAAAGTTAGTATTTTGATTTTGGACATCAGTGCATTCAGAATCATGACTAACACATTCCCTTTGTATAGGCAACTACCAACATAACTGAGGAGTTTCATTATAGCAATCAAAACAAACTAATGCAACTCTACCCACTTGATCATGATTGTTCAGTAGACATCTAAGGAAATGGCTGCATGGTGACCACACTACATGAATGTCCTGTCACCAGGCTAGTGTTTCAGTTAGAGATATTTTGAACTAGATGGCATAATTGTAAAGTACTTGCTATGGTTTCATCTGATGTGTCCCCTGAGAGCTCCTGTGTTGAAGCTGTGTAGTGTTCAGAGATATAGCAACTTGGTGGCCATTGAATAATGAGGGTATAATATCAATGACTTAATCTATCAGTGGCTTCACAGCTTCACAGGCTATAGGGCGTTGTTGTAAATTAGACTTGGGACAAATACACTCCTGGTAACGTGACTTTGAAGGCTGTATGTTGGGTGGTCTCTTCTCTTTCTCTCTCTCTCTCTCTCTCTCTCTCTCTCTCTCTCTCTCTCTCTCTCTCTCTCTCTCCCCTTTCTTCTCCAATTCCATGAAGTGAAAAGCTTCTCTATACCACACATGCTTATCATTATGATTATCTTCCTCATCACACTCCAGAAACAACAGTGCCAAGTGATTACATCTGGTCTGAAACTATGAGCCAAAATTTTTTTTTTCATCTCTAAGGTATTTTTTCTCTGCTGCTTTGTAACAGTGAAGGAAAACTAACTAACCTAGTATCTTCAGCAAAAGATGCTTATTTTTCTGGCTCCATATTCAGTGATTATTTTTTTCATCGTTTCAGCTATTCAGCAACATTATTAAAGACACAAACTGTTTCTGCCTTTCTATGCTGCCATTGTCAGTAGGTAAGACTCAGTACATTGCTTTTCAGACTGCAGCCTCTCACTGTTGGTCTATGGATCAGAATGGCTAAACAGCCATGATGAAAAGCAATGCTCTATAACTCATTACCCAGACTGAACAAATTCAAGCACCCATATAAGCAGGTACATTGAGACCCCAGTGTTCATAGTCTCTTGGGTTAGAAGAAAACAAAAATATAATAGAGTTGAAAGTGGAGGATGAGAAAGGCAGCCTGGAGCTTCTGTAACTCTTCATATCTATTTTTTTTCCCACCAGGAAAAATGTCAAGTTGAAATACTTGAAAATTTTTAGCCTGCAGTGAGAACCAAAGACCAGGGAACACTTTCTGAACTTGATGAGACCCTGACATCTCCCTAGAGTTTTAGGGACAAAACAGAATGATGTGTTTAATAATGACTGTAGTTGTTTTTGATTTTTGTTTTTTGCAAATCATGTAAAACAAAATACGACTGTAGATTTAATATAGTTGATGCATATTATGGAAATCAAAACTGCATTTGCCACTCAACTTTATAATACCATTCTAAAAACGGTATTTATAACCTATAATTTCAGCCACAAAATATAACCAATTGCTGGCCCCTGATTGACAGTAAGGAATGAAAGAAATGCTTTCCCATTGCTTATTTTTGTATTGACTTTATTGACATTTTTAAATCTATAAATATTTTCAGATCAACAATATTCCAGCAATGAAAATTCAGACTTCTGGAATGAAGATATAACTCAGGTGTAGGGTGCTCACTTATCTTTGGCAAGGTTCTATGTTTGATGCACAGCGGTGTAAAAAGACAAAAGATATAAGAGCAAAATAAACTATGTAATAGTTTATGAAGTTGTAGATATGAATGACAATGATAGTCAGAGAATTACTATCTTTGTTTATGTAACACATTATGCACCTTAAGAAGTTTACAGGTTGACATTCCCATTGATTTAGCCCTGTTTCACAATTATATAATTTCGTCTATACTATACACTTTACATAAAGTCTGTACTGATTCATTCATTAGTAAACAATTACTGAACTCCAGTTATTTTCCTAAGCATACAGCTTTAACAAACTAAATAAATTCTTTGCTGACTGAAATATGTACTGTACTGGAGAAAGACATAAAATACATGAATAAATGCTACTAGAAAGTGATTAGGGGTATAAAGTAAAAACAGAAGGGCTGTGGATGTGACTTTGTTGGTAAGGTGCCTGTCTAGCATGAAGAGACCCCTGAATTCAATACCTAGCATCAAATAAAATAGGTACAGTGGCTCATGTATATAGTCCCAGCTCTCTGGAAATAGAGGATCGGGATACAAAATTCAAGACCATCCTTCACTATACAGTGATTTCAAGGGCATCCTAGGCTATGTGATACCTTGTTTCAGAAAGAGAGAGAGAGAGAGAGAGAGAGAGAGAGAGAGAGAGAGAGAGAGAAGAACAAAGAATTGATGTGTGGGTGCTATGCTATATGGAATGTTCAGGAAATGCCTTACTATGACACAAATTATAGAGTTTTTAAATGAAGGGGGATGGAGATATCATAGTTTGACTGGGGTAATGGGAACTGTATGAAATGAAGAGGGATGATGTGGGGTCTAGACCAGGTGAGACATTTTAGGTCATCATAAGAAAAAAAAAAAAGAAACAACAACAATAACAAACCTTTAAAATTGTAACTAGTTATCTGATTAGTTGACCTAACTATTTTCATGCAATATGAAATACATAACTGAGAGAAAAATCAAGCTGCTAAAAATGTCTTTAAAATGTCTTGAATAAAATTGAATTCCTACTTATGTTATATAGGTAATGTGTATATTGACAAATGTGTATATATACCTATGTTGGCAGTGGTCCCCAAAGTGTTGACTCTTGTCTATCTTTGGAGATTGAATTTTTGGCCTCTGAATACCTGTAACTTTAGGTTGACTACTCACAAAGCATTGTAACCTGTCAGTGGGCAGTGTGGGCAGACTTGCCCACACAGTGTGATTCAGCTCTTCTTAAATCAGAATCCTACCACTCCTCCACACTGTGATTCAAAGACATTTTTTCTCCCCTACCCTTGCCACAGGGCTGGAAATTACCACACATTTCATTCCCTTGGGTTAAGCATTGTAGGTTGCTGGTAATTATCTGACTACCTTTCAAGAGGACAGGCAAAATAACCCATTATCCATTACAAAATCCTCTCAAATCCAATTAGCTAGGAAGTCACCCACCACGCACCATGAGAGCAGAACATGAGTAAGGTGTGTCGAGAATGTGAACGGTAAAATCGTGAACCCTACCTTTCTGGGGAAGTTGTCCTCTGAAGCAATCCCCGAGCAGATGGGAAGCAAAGGAAGGCACTGAAAATAGAGGGAGGTGTTTAATTGATACACTCACTACCTAAGGCTTGACTCTGCTCAGAGAGTGACTGCACAGGTCTTAAGGAATGGGAGCAGAAGATCTGGGTCCTCAGATAAGTCACATCACATAATTCAAGGCTGAAGTGTGAGACTGAACAATGGATGCAAAATACTTCCC